>JBCAUG010033153.1:0-10177 GCA_038406175.1 Haplosyllis leylae | reverse complement strand
CATTGGTCATCCTTGGTTACCAATTGTTGCCCCTAGCAACCAGTAAGTTAATGGGTGATAATAAGGAATTTGATGATAATTCAGCCATATTTTGATGTGTTTTACACATTGTTAGAGGGGGAAAGCTTCAGAACATTGACGATTCATCATTAGTCCTCCTTGGTTACCAATTGTTACCCCTAGCAACCAGTAACTTAATGGGTGACAATAAGGAATTTGATGATTCAACCACATTTTGATGTGTTCTACTCATTGCTGGAGGGTGAAAGATTCAGAACATTGAAGATTCATCATTGGTCATCCTTGCTTACCAATTGTTGCCCCTAGCAACCAGTAATTTATTGGGTGATAATAAGAAAGTTGATAATCCAGCTATATTTTGATGTGTTTGACATATTGTTGGAGTGGCAAAGCTTCAGAACATTGAACATTCATCATTGGTCCTCCTTGATTACCAATTGTTGTCCCTAGCAACCAGTAAGTTAATGGGTGATAATAAGGAATTTAATGATTCAGATACATTTTTGAAATATTGTACTCATTATTGGAGGGGGAAAGCTTCAGGACATTGAATATTCATCATTGGTCATACTTGGTTACCATTTGTTGCCCCTAGCAACTAGTAAGTTAATGGGTCATAAAAAAGAATTTGATGATTTAGGCATATCTGGTTGATGTTTTACTTATTGTTGGAGGGGAAGCTTCAGAACACTGAACATTCATCATGGTCATCCTTGGTTACCAATTATTGTACGTAGTAACAAGTACGTTAACGGGTGATAATAATGAATTTGATTATTCGGTCATATTTTAATGTATTTAACTCATTGCTTGAGGGGGAAAAACTTCTGCATACGAACAAATAAATGTTTTCATGAGGAGCTGTGCCAGGAACAAGTACGACCGATGTTTGCATTTCAGGCGTCAAACTAGTAGAACCGTCTGTGATCTTTACTTGGTACGGTCTATATGCTGCTTGGTCAAGGGCTAAATCCATTTGTGAATATTCGGGACAGAGACTGGCTGTTCTGGATACGGCAGAAAGGAGGACAGCACTGGTAGTACAAGGAACGTAAGGTTTAACTGGCAAATTTAAAATGTTTTCAACTGCAATCCATTTTATGCTGACATGATGACAGAAATCTATAAATTGACATATCATACACTGACTTCACGTTGCAGTTACTCGGGTTGGAAACCCTGGATCGGATTTAACGACCCGGATGAGAACAACACATTTGTTTGGATGAACGGAAATCCGTTACGGAATGACGACGAAAACTGGAAGACCGGTAAAAACTGGTTGTTGGTGACTCGTAGACGTACTTTATTAGTTTATGGATGGATTTTATCGAATATTTCAGGACAGCCAAACAAAAGTTTTTAACATTTATTTTAGTAACAGACTTGCCACAAAAAATGAACATCACAAAGTTTGTGTAAATCATCATCTGACTTTAACTAAATCAAAATTAATGGGTTTTTTTTTTAAATATGAAAAAATTAAACACACCATAGGCAAAACATGTTGAGGTCATTACCTGTCTTTTCATTCAAAAGTAAATAATTTCAATATATTAAACACCAATTCTAAAAAAAATTGCGCTGCCAGTTTGGGTAATTTGGCTTCTTAAACACTGAAGGCAATCCAAACAACAATGGATTCTGTGGTTTCATCACAGATGAAGTAGAATGGGTGGATGCAAGTTGTACTGTACAGAAACCGTTCATTTGTGAAAGAAATCGTAAGTATCATTTCATGTACGTTTGGTATCAAATATATTGTTGCAGCTGTATTATTCACTCCCAAAACTAATCACGATCAGATATTTTTCTTCTTTCTACTCCAGCTATTAGAAACAGCATTGACGGGACCGCCTATCATTTTCACTCGGTTCAATGAAGATGTAAATTGGACAACGGCCAAATCCAGATGTGAAGATAAAGCCCAGAGACTAGCTGTTCTGGATACACTTGAAAGAAGAGATCAACTCCAGGTGCAAGGAAGGTAGGATCCATAGCAACCAGCTTTTTCAAGACCAAGCATTGTTTCTAGAAGTAGCATGGTTAAACACTTAATGATTTTCTCTAAATTGAAAATTACTAATGTTTGTTTTGTTATTGTTTCCAATACCTATTCTCTGAATGCAAAGTGGTGTTGCTTCTTTTGGTACCTAAAAACTGAATTCAAACCGAGCATTTACGAAGTCACATGGTACCTAGCTTGTTGCTGATAGTTAGTTTTTAGTCACACAAAACAATAATAAGACACATACAGTCTAAATGATGTCATGACATCATTCTCATGTAAACAAATTCTGACCAATGACTGAAGGTTAAAGTAGGCGTAATTTTCATAAAACTGCCAAAAGCTAAGATGTTAAGGGCTGGACAGGATGTTAAGGGCCACCCGACTCAACCAATAAGGTGTCTCCGACGAGCCACCAAAAAAGTTCTGTCGGTGTTTCAATATTTTAGGTCTTTGAGTGAATATCCATACCCATGGATAGGACTTTACGATCCCTATGATAATCGTACATTCCTTTGGTTGAACGGAAATCCTTCACAGGATGGTGACGGTAATACTTTCCTAAATTGGGATTCCTTCATGTTGAATCGGAATTTTCATCAACTAGCCCTATCTATATCTAAATTACGGACATTTTTTCTGACCATTTTGATTCTTAACGAAGGCGTCTTGTAGGTCCAAGGTTTGATGGTGGTAACTGTGGTTACATTTATGGTCCTTATTTTGGACGGTCGGCATTGTAGTGCAAGCCCTTCGTCCTACTTGTGTGAAAGGAATCGTGAGTATCGAATGTAAACTTTAAATTTAAAACAAAGAAATTAAAATCCAAATATCAATGTACTTCGTTGTACTTAGCTTGAGTCTGTAATGAACAATCTCCTTTCCAGCGTGCAATCCTGGTTACTACCTTAACGGAGACATTTGCTCTATGTGCACCGGAAACACAGTAAAACCGGAAGTTGGAGACGATGCTAATTGTTCAGTGATTTGTGACGGAAAAACAAAAGTGCCGAATTCAAACCACACTGCTTGCAGTAAGAGGCAGCTACTTAAATACTATTGATTCATTCAAGTTTTTTTTCGTAATTACACAAAGTTGGCAACATTGGCATTAAAAGATTTAGACTGGTTAAAATAGACTGTATTATTGCTAAAATATCCCACTTTAATTTCCTTTCCAGTCTGCAATGCCGGTTACTATAGAACGGGTGGATCGTGTATTCTGTGTCCTGGTGAAACCCACTATGAAACCCAGCGTTGGTGACGCAGAGAATTGTTCCTCGACCTGTGATGAGATGATAACAGTTGCCAATAGCAACCACACTGATTGTGGTAAGTGGAACCTTGAGCAAAATTATGGTTTTAGAAAATCTAATAGAATTTTTATTTCAGGATTCTCTGTGCAAACCAAATAATATTATTTTCTACCCTTTTATTTCTTTCAGTTTGCATCAATGGGTACTTCCACAATGGACTAACCTGTGTTTCCTGTCTGAAACCCACTTATGGTATAACTGGTGGGGTCTTGGTAGATGCCAGCACATGGACATGCTTAACCCTACCACCACCACAAGATGGCATCTACATACAAACCAGCCTATTAGTCAATGACAACTGCAGAAATGGTCCCAGGATCAACCTGAATGTCATACTGAAAGAACAAATGGATTGTAATCAACTATTGGCAACAATTCTTATTGAGAAACCCTCCACAACTTGTTCAAAAGCAGAAAACTGTCAGGTAACAAGCTCTGCTATTAAGGAAGGTAACAGAGTCTGCCAATTTGGGTGTCAATGTGCTGACTCAGCAAATCAGTGTCTCATTCACCTGGTCAATGAAATCAACTCTACTGATGTAGAAATTTGTGAAATTATGCTAAATATGTAAAGATTCAAGTTATGAAAATATTAGGTTACAAGGGGTCTGGGGTATCCCTCTTGTATCTGAGGACACAGCGATCTGCATATTAATTATCACAGTAGCATTTTCAGTACTCTTTCCCACAATAACTGAGCAATTTGCATTTGGAATGAAGTGGACATTCATCGGATGATTCTGTAACAAACTTCTCTCTGTTGAATTTAACACCATTATGAACCCAGAGCAATTATAAAAAATACACTGCATTCGTGACGTATTAGTGATGTTCAGATTTGAATTTCATACTGAATAGAGTGCTGATAGAAATAATTTTACAAAAGCATCCTATTTTATGCGAAGAAGTAGTAAAACATCAATTTAGGTAACAACTGAATGATATACATGTAATCTATTTCTAATCTAATGCAATCTATTTCTGAAGTGTGGCAAAGAAAAGAACAGATAAATACTCTGTTCACAAAGATAATAAATTTTGAAATTTGTTACTTTCTTTTTTGTTGTTTTGTTAACCAAATATTACAGGGTGCCCAGCCCACCTAAGTTTAATATTGTATGACAGAATTCCCTGATGGTTTCTGTCTGACTGATTACAGTACGATATTTATTGATTAATTGCACAATACAGTGATGATTTATGAACTTTAGTGGGCTCTTTTTCTTTGAAATACATGTTGAAAGTTTGTTTCAAACGTTCATGAATTAAACTCGAAAGTAACTTTGCTGTTTGGTATCACTGCGTTCACGAGTAAACGCTTTGGATATAAAAATATATACTATAAAATCTGGGTAGCATTGGAGTATTTGAAACAGAAAAGTACCTTTGTATTGTTACTGCTACAGTAGATTTTCATGGCCCCAGTAAGTTGAAACGCTTGTCAGATTTTCATAATATGTTTGGAATTCAGGGTAAGTGGCACACAGTCTGCCAAAATACTTAAGTACCAGGAACTAATTCTTTGGTCAGATTTTTTCTCAAAAACGGATGAAGACGAAAGAAATTGGACAAGAGAGGTGCACGCATCGATGGCGTTCCGTGAAAGTTTCCTGGGGGCAAAACATGAAAGGCGATAATCGTCTCAGACGATCTGGAAAAAACCTGTAAAAACTGCAGTTAAAGTGCGGTGCTCAATAACGCTTAACATGGATCGAACAAAACATCTAAATTATTCAAAACAAAAAAGTGTCTGAAGCCAAAACGTAACGATGGAACCTGCGTACAAAATATACAGAGATAATTAACACAATTCTGTAGCTATGTCGTTTGGAGGATTTAATTTAAATCACAAGCACTGCTTAATTCGTCAAACATTTCTTCTTGTGTTTCAGTGGGAAGATTTTTAATATCCACCTACATGTGCACGAAAGGACTCTAAATTCACACGCGAAATAGTATTTGAAAGCCGCGTTCAATATGTTTCACATGAATGAAGCAAACCATCTCAATTATTCATTATGAAAATGTGTTTCGAGCCAATACGTACCAAAGAGAAATTTATGTAAAATATATATAAATCCAATTTACACGGTTCTGTGAAAAATTCCATGCGCATGTCACCCAGAGGCTTCATACAGTCACTGACAACTCTGCAAGTGTCTCAAAAGACATCAGTCAGAATTGAGGCTCGTTCACTCTGAGCGAGAGGAATAGACAAAGAAAAATTATCATTCATGTTCGTCACTTATTCTTTGCTTTATTGATTCTTTTTTGATATCTTTCGCTCTCACTTTTGCTTGGTATAAACAGGTCTTTAGTGAAGCAAATTGGAAGTTTTTGAAGATGTCGTTTAGTTATTTAGATGGTTTCAGTTTTTATTATTTTATTACCAGCTAAAAATAATTGAAAATTAAAATTCTGACTTGAAAATATTTCTGGCAAAAACCTGATGTGAATTACGCGAGCATAAGTGGAGTCAAAATGTATTGTTCTTAGTACAGAATTGGAAAATTTAAGAGTAAATGGTTTTATGTCTCTGTAATATATTTCTGGAAATATAAGTAAAATACAAGAAATCAAAATAAGATGTAGTTAAAAATAAGCAATATTTGCCATGCCATTCTTTATAAGGTTCATAATTTCATCTAAATTTCTTCTGGGTACTTTGACACTGAAGTCAGAATACCCTTCACTTCCCACGGGGTGAGATGGTGTGATCAAACGTAGCGAGATTCAAGTAGAAATGACATACGTGCTTCTGTAATTGTATCCAATCAAAATGAGGGGATTCTTTTAGCTTAAGAAGACAGAATGAAGATTCTCAGTTTACTACTCATCATTTGCGGTAGGTTAATCGTTACGTTTCTTATTGAGACCTCTTATCCTAGTATTACTTGTAAATGTTTCAAATAAGATTCATTGAACACATATTGTCAGAATGTTGTAAATTGCATGGTTCCACTTTCGTGCATGTCAAATTTATTGCTTGTGACTGTGTTGAAAATGTATTCAAAAGAATTACATAGATGTATTAGCTAGTATCAAAAAGTTCATCAATTCATGATCACAGTATTTCCTCCTTAATAATCTAAAACTTTGGCATTGGACAGAGGATTCAGTGAGGTTTGGCCAGTATTATTGTTTTCAATACATTGTCATAAAATAATCCACTGATTGGTACCTTATGGGTCAAACAAAAGAAGGTTAACCAGTAATGCATTCAATATCAAAGCTAATGTTTCTCAAAAATAGTCACATCACTGTACAAAAATAATGAAACTGTTCTCCAATGTTAACAATTACCAGCCAATTGGTTAACAGCCAGTATCATTTTAATACCTGTTCTGTACAATGCTTCTGAAGTTATCCCATTGTATGGAGCATTTTCCCTGATATTTGTTGATTTGTAAATTTTGCTGTGATGATATAAGAAGGGATATCTGCTCAGGAATTCGAGGATGATCCCGAATGTGCTAAAAGTTATTTCTGTTTATGATAATAATGATGTCCTGGGTTTGTTGTCCACCATTTCATCTTTATAGATTCGTTGTAATCATGTTGACCATTCGTTACATAGTGTGAATGGTTGCATGATCTCTAATAGTTTTACACCCACCATCCTGGACTATTACACATTTTGGAACAGAACAGAAAAGAAAACGGAAGCACAAACAGCTTTACAAAAAGATTACTCAGAAAGTGACACGATGACATCTTATCAATCTTCGCTTCGAAGAATCTTCCTTTTAGAATTCTCACTGTTTGCTGTTTTAGGTACACAACTAGTCGAGTCGTCTGTCATCTTCACTTTGTATACGGTTAACAATGATTGGTACGGAGCTAAATCCAGGTGTGAAGCAGATGCACAGAGACTGGCTGTTCTGGATACAGACGAGAAACTGGCAGCATTAACAGCACGAGGAATGTAAGACACCCCTGGTTCCCTACTTGTCTCTGACGTCATTGAATTTTGGCTGGCATGTAATTTTAAGTTGTCTTAGCTTGACAGTACTTGGCGAGGGTAAAGCGGAAGCAGAAAATCACCGAGTTGACCAATAGGATAATTTAAAAAATATTGATGATGATGAAGCTGACCAATCAGAATTAACTAGAAATGCTGGCCAAGTACTGTCCTCGTAATATTCCTCCTCTCAAATCTTATGAAGGTCTTAGCTCTTTGAAAATTATTTAATTTTGAGATATTGAAAGTCTTGAAATCTACTTTGTAAAGAGAAATGTGAAAAGCTTTCACTTTTTTGGTATTTTGAATTCAAATTCATAATATAGAAAAAAATGTTAATCTAATCCAAATTGGCATATTATATAATGACTTTACGTTTCAGTTGGTTGATTTCGGGATCCTGGATTGGATTACACGACCCGGATGAGAACAACACATTCGTTTGGCTGAACGGAAATCCGTTACAGAATGATGATGAAAACTGGAGCGACGGTAAGATTAGATATTAAGATATTTTTCTTTAATTTTCCAGATATTACATTCGGCAGAAATAAAATCACTACGCATGAAATATGTTCAAGTTTAATGTGTCCATTGTATTTTTATTTGAAAGATTATAATGCTTTTTGTAAACTGTGACGTCATGCACATTGAAGGTAATCCGGATAATAATGAATTCTGTGGAGGCATTACATCATCGCGGGAGTGGATGGATTTAAATTGTACTGACGAAAACTGGTTCATCTGTGAAAGAAATCGTGAGTATCTCATTTATTTTCGAGTGATATTCGCAACAAAGAATTAAATTACACTCAGTCATGTTAAGTCATTGAAATGACACCAAATAATCAAATTACAAATGTCCTCTTGGTCCGAAATATTTTAGAAACAGAATTGACAGGACCGCCTATCATTTTCACTCGGTACAATGAAGAAGTTGATTGGGACACAGCTAAATCCAGATGTGAGGCTCGGGGACAGAGACTGGCTGTTCTGGACACACTTGAACGAAGAGATCAAGCCCTAGAACAAGGAATGTAAGGCTTGAATCTATTTTGAAAAATGATTTTGTCAATGAACTTGATTTAACTTCATTCAAGTTTTCTGCAATCAAATTGTTTTTCAAAAGTTTAGGAGAATCAGGAAGGTGCCGTTAGGAAATTCCATATGGGTAAACTGATGAATCAAAATGTCCACCGTATTTTAAAAACAGTTGCAAAAGTAATGGAAGAGAAATTCTCATTTTTCTATTTTTTCCTAAACTTGATTCAAGTTGATTAGTTTACATGCAATCTGCCGTGCTGATCCCCCCTGTTTAATACCAAATAGCTCCATAAGAATTAATGCACCAATCACAACCTAATCTGGACTGGTCCTTATCGATGACTCGTTCGACATATTTGAGTTACCATAGTCGTTGATTTCAGCTTTTTGTCCCAATATTTTGGGCCCATGGTGGGGACCTATAAATGCCATTTTGTAAATGTAGATGGTGAGTGGTTCTGCGACATGTTGTAGATCTAATCGAACTTTTTGTGAACTTTTTACACTGAGAAAAGCAGTCATCTAAGTTGTCAAAGACTGAAGTAACTGTTGACAGACAGGTGCGCAAAAGAAGTTTAAATCAGTGTCAAAATTCTATCCTATCTTCTTTATTTAGACATGTTTTTACTTAAAATAAAGAATAAAATGTGTAAACATTCGACTACATTTACAATATTATTTGCAAATATTCAATGTTACATTGCTGATTTTTATCTTAAAACTGAAATGTTAATATTCAGTAGGAGACTAACACAGAACACTGCAGAGAGCACATACTTTAATCTTTGATTAAATTTACATACTTTAATTTACATTTGAAGCAAAGTCTTTTACCCGTACTACAATTGCCTCAATTAATTTCAGTTCCTCGACTACTTTTACATATTGGATAGGATTTCACGATCCCAACAATGACGACACATTCGTTTGGCTGAACGGAAATCCTTTACCGGATGATGAAGAAAACTGGAGTTCTAGTAAACTATTTTTCTAAAATTGACCTCTTACCAGTGGCGGATCTACGATTTCCAGGGGTCGCCGCCAAGTTATTATTTGACCAATTTTTCCTGAATATTGGGTTAAAATGAAATTCGACCAAGAGGGTTTAGCGTCTCTTGCCCTCTCCAGATCCGCCACTGCCGATTATGAATTATCAACAAACTCTACAAAACAATTCACGTTTGATATTATTGATATTCGTTGCTGAGAATTTGTAGGTAGACCTTTTCATGGTGAACGTAACTGTGGCCTTTGGTTCCTTTGGGTAACACAGCGGTGGCGAGATGATCATTGTGCAGAAAGTCGACAATACATATATGTGAACGAAACCGTGAGTATCAAATTTAAACATTCAATTCCACATTGTATTGAAACTACTCAGCTTCTTCTATCAATTGCGTCTTCACTATTAACAAACAAGAAAGTCCTCCTGCGTGAACGCAAGAGGCATACCAACCGCGGCGTAGCCATCCTATCTCCGGGGAATCATGTCCCCACAAAAAATTTCAAAAAAAAAAATTTCCAAAAAGAGAAATTTAAAAAAAATTTTTTTTTTAAAAAATTTTTAAAAAAATTTTCGGGGGGGGTGGGGGGTACTCAGCCGAGTACCCCTCTGGGACCGAGTACCCCCCCGGGACTGAGTATCCCCCTGGCACTGGGTACCCCCTGGGACCAAGTACCCCCCCTGGGACCAAGTACCCCCTCCCCCCTGGGACCAAGTACCCCCTCGGGGCCGAGTACTCCTCCGGGACTGAGTACCCCCCTCGTTGGACTGAGTACCCCCCCACTGGACTGAGTACCCCCCTCCCCCCCTCCCCCCTGGGACTG
>JBCAUG010033142.1:0-10178 GCA_038406175.1 Haplosyllis leylae | reverse complement strand
TTTGGGGTAAACCAAGATTAAGAGTAAATCCATGTAGATCCGAAATCACAGCCAATGCATGACAATTTATTCATATTATTAAATTATTTTAAACATACCCATCAACAGCAAAGGTTGCTATGAATCCCGATTGCGTTTGTTTCACATCAGCTGCAAAAGAAACCACCATTCAAATAAATATACATGTGGAATTAAAAACGTGAACAAACACGGCACCTAAAGGATTGTCAGGTGTTCCGTGGAAATATGTCATGTTAACCTCGTCGTTATCTTACATCTTGAGTATAGTTACTCTGACTTACTGATTTTGTTAAAACGGAATGGTGTTGAACCAGGAATATTACAATCTAGGGTAGCTTTGAAGTACGACGTCCACTGTGTCTGCCGAGAATTTCTGCCTCCTTCATCATTCTGGGTGAAGATAAATGAAATTACAATTGGCTAAAATTTTACCACGGGTAAGAAATTCCAGAAACCAGCAACGGTGAATATTACGTTCAAATTGTGGCAATTTTGAACTTTCGTACCTTACAAATACGAGCGACCCTGGAAACTGTTTGTTGCATACAACCCTTGAACTCAGTACCAGTTTCGTGGAAGAAAAAATACACATACATTCCTCTTTCAAATGACCCAACGAACACCGCTGCAATAAGAGCACAATGCATTTGTTGCTACAACAAACGAAAATGTCAAAAAAAAAATTCTTTTTTGCTGTATCACTACTTGTCAAATCAATTATCAGATCTTCTCACCATTCAACAGCCAGTTTTCGTCGTCCGCCGGCGACTGCGTTTGAAGCAAATCATAGAGTTCTTCACTTGCTCTATTTACGATGGGTGGTCTGTATATGACAGGCTCTTTTGAATGCGATTTTGTTTTTTTGATTGTTCCGGAATAAAAGCTGGGTATATTTTCTGGATTTCCAGTACCTGTACATAGAAAATATTTTTGTTAAGCTAATCGTACACCGGTTAAGCTTATTCTAACTTATCATATTTGAAAGGCTTGTAAATATCAACCATTTCAATGCGATCAATCTGTTGTGAAATACTTCATAACAACGTTACGTACGCGCATAGAGACATGTATAGCTGTCGTTGGGATCGTATGGACACTTGCTCTGAACCCTTTGCCTTGTATTCTCTATTATGCTCAAATCACTTTTCTACAATAAATCGCATTTATAAACAAAGAAGCACTTGGTTCAATTAAGAAACATTTTTTTAAAATGAATACACAAACCATATTACGAATGATTTTAAGATTGAAGGCGGGAATCCAATGTGATGCTACATGTATAAATGCCCCAAAACAAATGGATAATGAAACACGACCAATGTTCCAATTCATGTTCAAGCATATTTGCAAGGCAATCTTATAGTTTTGTTATCAAGTAAACAATCAAACTATCTCTGCTACATCTTTCATGGACGTGCAGTTATTAATCCTTTCGCATCCCATAAACGTCCACTTTAAAACTGACAACACATCTGTTCCGAGATATATGCTTGTGACATTGTGCAGTATAATTTAATTGCAAACGACACTACAGATTGGCTCTACGAGGATTATTGCACTTGCAGGATGAATCATGGATCATAAAGTGAGATACGATTTGTAGAGATAAAAAGAAGGCTTACCCTGAGGTGCCATTCAGTGGGCGTTGTTGATCCCGTGCCACACACATAAATGCGTGGTTCTGTTGAATTATTAAAATCATGGTCTAGCAACATGATTGTTCGGATATGGTTTTTACACAGCAGGTCCTGGAAATAACCGAAAATTACAAATACCCGATAAAACAGTTTCTCGTCAACAAAGGCATCGTTCACAACAAAAGAAACGAATCTTGACGAACCTTTGCAACACCTGGCTCTGGGCTGGAATCACATACGTGGTTCGCTATCGTTGTTGAGTGTATGTATTCCGATTTATCATTCTGAAAAGTTTAATATTGAGAAATCATAAAATGTACCAATAATACTCAAGTTGCAAGGTTCTGTATTTCTATATTCCCATCCGTGTGTCTGTCAATCCACTATGTGCCAATTTGCTGATAGGATATGATGCAACTTCATTGAAAGACTCGTTCTGTCGCCAAATCCCCTAACAAATTGTGTGTGCGTATGTTGGGGTGGGGGCGGGGGTTAGTAGTTTTTAAACCTGTCAAATGTCTTTTAATCTACACTTGTTAATTCCATTTAAATTTTATGTCAATGTGCAAGCTATAATGGAATAAAATTGGCGATAGCAACTTACATAGGTCAGATCTATTCTTGACGATTGCAACCGATAAACATATCCCCTGAAAGCAGTCAGTTTGCACTACAGTATCTTGAATTATAAGTTCTTTTGTATTGCATGTTGATACAGTTGAACACATTTTGTAATTGCGGTAATTTTTGTTTCTTTACTCACTTTGTATGGTGAAAAATAAACTTTAATTAAATACTTCATGTCAAAAAAGAATTTATTATATTTGCTTTTGCAAGTAATTATACAAAGCAGCAATTGGTCAGAAAACCGATAACTTACATTCCCCCTACATAAATATGAGTTGGGTCCAACGGGTCCACTGTCAGGTAACGAGCATATATTGGTGCGCCTTCATTAAAACTGTACATATCTACAAAATAAAATTACAATATTCAAAGCAATGAATACCGCCTTCAACCTTCAAAACGTGTATTAACTCAAACCCGAGATTGCTGGCATCAATAGGTTCTCATTTTAGGATATGGTATAAGTGAGTAGAACCCTGTATGCACATGCATGCATTTCGCCAAGAGTAAGTAGTTTTTAAAAGCAACATGACTATTGCGAACACCTGTGTCAGTAGCATGCATGCCTTGTGTACTCTGGCGCGGCCACACAAACTAATAACCAACAGATTGGCCGTATTATTCTGAGTAACTTTCCATTGGTGACGTTATATCATTTAAACGTTACCTAACAGCGAAAAATATGTTTCATAAAGCATATATTGCCATGATTTAAAATAGTAAAAGAAAAGTCTCAAAAAGACAAATTTAAATAATGACAACCGTTTAGGCAACTGGGTTTTATCAGACATTATATAACACTTCGGCCGACAGCAAGTCAACTGTGACTAGGTACAATGAACATTTACCCAGCTCTTGTGTGCAAAATATGGGGATTCTGTTACCAACTCAATTACGGCTTTGGCAAGTCATCAAGAAGTTCAGCAGATTCAGACATATTAGTTCTACTTGAACAATAATACAAGACAATGGTGTTTACTATCTTGACATTTAGATGTGAACAGAATCCTTGTTGAAAAAGCATTATCTTACGTAAAAGTACAAAGAGCTTCCAACTTTATTAATAAAGTTCGAGGCTCTTTGGTACAAATATACACTAACCAGCATCTTCACCAGGTTAGTGTTTGGAAATTTACAAACTAAGACCGCTTTTTATAAATAAACGTAACTAATAAGGCAACTTATTTAATTAATTAACAGATGTTCCGGCAATAGTTTGCTGGTATCAGAGTAGAATTCTTCACGCCAACAAGATTCGTAATGTGAGGAGCTGCAACTATTTTTTATAGCTTTGCTTTATCTAACAACTATGCATGGCGGAAAAAATCTTTCTTCACAAAAGTATAAAATGCAGCTGGTCAGTTTGCATGATCGCCTTACAAGGTCGCTTTAGGCTATTGTTACAAATATTTGGATGGATTTCCTCTCTCTGCGGAGGGTTTATTCAATAATCTTATTATTTATTGATGAAAACAGAAGTGATATCAACAATGCAATCAACACAATACTCACAATGAAATGTTCACCAAAAATTTTATAAACACTCTGCTCCTTCAACTTTGTCAGTCATGGTGGCTGAACATCCGCCAAAATTTTTGAAAAGACTCATTTCGTAGGCAATTTTGAACATGCTTCAGCGTTTATACAAAGAAAACAGCTTTTTTCGATTTTTTTTTTGGTGTGCAGAAAGGTCCTAAGATGCGTGCCTATTCGGAATTCGAATTGCTCCTATGTCTCTTTTCTAAAATTGTGCTTGCAAAAAATTTTTGTTGCGTTTTTTTCCCTCTTTTTTACGCTAAACGCACCCAACCCCATGAATAGGAATATTTTAATTCGTTACAACATACATCGCACGTATTCTCTCTCCGATCACGTTTTCTGCTCATCCCGCAACAGCCTTACAAGTATCTTCGTCGACGAGGGCCAGATTGAACGATCGCACCATCTTGTTAGAAAGTGTCTTGAACACTTGAATGGTGGATATCGATCGAGACATTATGACAAGACGTGACTTTTAGGTCTCGAACGAAATGAAGCTCATGAATAACTACTAAAAATTAGTTAAAATTTAGGGTTCCCACATTTTGCCTCTCATGGAATTCTCTCGACTTTTCCAGCATTTCTGTCATTTTCCCATGACCTTTTTCCCAGGACTCAAAAAAAAACCCCCACAAAAAACCCCATAAAACTCTATCTAATACGGGTCCCACTTTTCGGGACTGACAAATTTCCATGATTTCTACAGCTTTTTCAAGAAAATTCCAGGTATATTTCTAATAATATTTAGGTCTCCTATTACTTTTGGATAAATGTTTACATAAAGGTTCAATGTACCATTACTAAGGTATCCAAAAATAAAAAATACCCTTACAGCCACACAAAATGATAGGCACATGAGGGATAAAGTATCAACTAATCAACTTGTAAATTATGATACTTGACTTCTTAAATAGCTAATCAGCAAAAATAAATAATTACATAAATGACATTTTATTTTCATTTCAGAATATGTACAACTCTACTGAGTTCTTAAATTTTATTTCTATAAACGATTTTCTGCCCAAAGAACTTGTAATTTGAGACTTCTTGAAGAGGACTCCTGTATAAATAATACTAGAGTAATGAGTAACCTGACAGGAAATACTGGAGTACTAACAAAATCAAATTATGCTGATTATAATCACAGTTGCTAAACACTTTTTATAATAATATAATATACTTTTTATATACTTTTTATAATTATATATTTTTCCACGTTTCATGTAATTTTTCCAAGATTTTTATTATTTTTTTGCAAAATTCCATGATTTTTCCAGGTTTTCCAGGTGTACTCTTCTTCATTTTCCAGGGTTTCCAGGAAATGTGGAAACCCTGTATTCTATTTAATACTTTGAGGTTATGACATTAAGCTAAAACTGTATGGAATTAATTGAAATCTATTAAAATGCCCTTAACATTCAGAGTGGAATTAATCTTTAACAAAACTACGTCTGGAAACAGTAGTTTTTAAGACTTGCCACATAAAAATAACTTATCCAATTTTCCCTGACTAAAAATTCCCCGACTTTCTGATAGTTTTAAAATTCACAGACTTTTCTCCGACTGTAAATCACTCGCAGCAGGAAATCCTTTTGTATTGAGAAGGCATTCTTTTTTCAGAATGCATTTCAGACATTATTGTTGGCTAATTGCAAGTTACAAAAAGAAGACAATACCATTAATTGAGCGAACAAACAATATATTTGCAACTGAAAGTTACATAGAGAAATTACCATGTGGTTTTGAATGAACATCAACTTTCTGACCTTGGTCACTAAACGAAGCCACCACCACACTGACAATTAGGAAGACACTCTTACTTTTGATATATATGAAAATGAATGTTAACTAGACCTTGCAAGGAACTTATATTAGCCAAGCTACCATCACTCAAAGGCACGTAGACATCAATACCTTCCTTCTCGTCAACTGTAACAGATTTACGTTTACCTTCATTTTTTTTCTCTACCTGACCTTGAACTTCCAACTTTCTCCTTGCTCTCCTCAGAATCAGATTTTTTAGGTAATGCATTTGATACCTCAGACTTCAACATTTCACTTTATCTGTTTCTAATTGCATCCAGGTCTTTTGGTAATACAGACAGCATATCAGAAACTTTCTTTTAAGCTCAAGACTAGATTTCTTGTAAATCATGATCGCGTCTGACCTGTAGCCTGTCTGCTCCTTTATCAAATCTGGATCAACACCCTTTCTAAATAGCCTTGTCACAGTGCCTTTGCGAAGCGAGTGGTTACGAAAATTCCCTGGGATCTTGGCTTGATCCATCATACTCTGAATGTATGTTGCCAATGTGTTTTTACTGACTGGTTTATGAAGGTACCAGTGATCAGCCCCAGGAGTCCACTGAGGGTCTGTTTGCAAATACAGACGAGGCCAATGGTAAGAGCTATTGGGACCAAGAAATAGATACTTTCTGTACAACTCCACAAAACAGCAAGGCCTATACCCTGAACAAAACGTGTAACATACCTTTGGTGGTGGCTTACCCCTGTCCTTTATTCCACCCTGGTTGGTCTTGCTTTGAAATTCTCTGTAAACAAGAGCATCCTTTCCATCTATTTGTATAATGTTAATCTGTGAGTCTGGATATCTCCTGAGGTCATGCTGCTCCTTCATACCACGCAAACCAAATTGTACTCCAATTAAAAAAAGACAGTTTTGCGTGGTTTGTCAGGATGGTCTTCACCAAGAATGCCTAGTTCCCAAAGTTTACTTTCATGTTCTTCCAAGATTGGCTCTCTTTCTGGTTGTCCCTGAACACCCTCTGCTGCTCTCTCCTTCATTAAGTTATCCAGTGTGTTACGAACATCAAGGAATGCCCTCGACATTAACTTGCTGCTAAATCCATGTTCACATTGCAAGTAAGTGGACAGACCAGACAGAAGGTCATACAGGCTTCCACCTGGATATTGCTGCCCGTTCTCCTTTCGAATTTCACAAATGAAATCACAGACATCAGCTGTCAATACATCCATGTCACCCACCACCTCCTGAATTGGTTTGATCGGTCTGTTGTTACGAGTAAATGTTGCTGTCTGCCTAGCATGATTTATAATCATTCTCAACTTTCTCCAGCGATCGTATGCACGCAAGGCCCACTCCATCTTAGCCTTTGAAGATAACTGGATACTGTAGAAACAGACAAAAATCCCTTTTTAATTCCAAGCAAAAAATACATGAACGATTTGTAACCGACCTAACCTACACATGACTTTTTTTGCTTACCCCACAATAAATGAAATTATTAGTACACTCACCTCTGTTTACCCATTTCAGTCATTTCCTGTGCTGTTCGAGGAGGATTTAATGCCAAAGTAGGTGAATTTTCATTAATTTTAGATGTGGGTGCTGACTTGCAGGTACATCGTCTAACTGCTGACTTGAAGACTTCAAAACCAGAGGGTACCTCACTAGACATACTTTTTTCAACCCCTTCCACACTCTCAATCAGCTCAGCATCACTTATATCAGAAACTACAGGGTTGTAGCTATCTTTTTGCTTCTGTAAGGCAGACTCCTGTGTTTCAGGAATAGCCTGAAATCCAAGAAATAAAATTGGAAAAATTACATGAACGTCAAACATGTCAGCACAGCCTTGATCTGAACTTTAAACGACAGCTCGCTCAACCAATCAGAGAGCAGCATTCAGGTCACATGACATAAACAAGCAAAACAAAGAAGAAGGTGATCATGAAGATGACCCAATTTCTCAAACCTTTGCACACAAATTTAAGTACCTTAGAGACATCAGAAAGAACTGAAACCTACCTCAATATCCATCTCCACACTTGGTTCAGAGTATGCCATGCTGTTTGAAGAATTCCCATCAGGTTTGTCGCTCGATATCTGACGGTCCATTTGAGATGCAAAGCCACTGTCCTCAAGGCAATGCTCGAAATCAGAAATATTTGACTCAGTGCCATTACCACCTAATTGCCTTGGCGACTCCAATAACAATGCAAAATTAGATTTCCCCCCTTCCTCCTCTTCATCAGAAGTGAAGGAAGTTATATCTATTTCCTTACTCTCCTGAGTAAGACCAGCCAAAGAGAAATCGTCATCGGAATCCATGGCTGACATTCCTATGACCAAAATTACTAACAAAATATACATGTGAACAGCATGAAGACAGCAACTGAAATGACCAAAAATAATGTCACTCTGACTAAAATCCTTCACATTAATTGTTCTATGCACAGGAACTTAACCAAAGACAGAAGTTGAATGAACGCATTCACACCTCAACCCAAAACTGAACTCAAGCAACAATGGCAGTCCCACTTAAATAATTCATTCATTCATTCTTGTGCATTCAAGACTAATAGCAATTAAATGGACGTGATTTACAAAAAATAATTCCCTTGGTCTTACCTCGTGAATTATTTTTTTAGGAAAAGGTTCTCTCATTTTTCCAGGTGGGAAGTCCATGTTCATTGAAAATTTCAAGTTGATCTCGTATTGAATGCATTTCTGATAGAGCCGTACTGTCATCAGTTGACATACTGACAATAACCTTTTTTTCTTGGACGAGCGCTTCGGGACAGAGAATTGTCTCAAAGTTTTGGGTGCCACACACACGGACAATTGCAAAAATGCTCTCCACTGTACTTTAAAACCATGTCTTTCGTCAAGAACAGAAACAGTTCAACAATTATTGTTCATGACATGTTCTCAAGGTAATCCTCAGCCTTTTTGATTTTTTCCTCTTCAGATACTAATATCAGCATACCTCGTACTTGAGAGAATTTCGCCACATATTTACATCACAGACAGCATCGGGCCAACTTACTATCTACAAGAATAGAAAGTACTTGTCTTTGTGTTTACAGGCATGCCTCTTGACAATCTGTACATAGGATGATTCACAAGTGCCGATAATGTCTCACCTCGAAGAAATCTTTGTAGTTTTCTCTACATCGCGTACGTTAGGCAAAAAAAAATCTGATATTACTTGAAAGGTAAAGGTTGTGAAATCTTTAGAAATACCGCTGCAATCAATTGCGAAAAGAAACTTTACACCTATGGAAAGGGTTCACTGAATACGTTTCTTAGACGAGAAGACTATACTTCCTGAAAACTTCACTAGGAATTCAAGTTCCCAAATGCAAAAAGTGTCACCAGGATTAAATGTACTAACTGATGACATAATTTCTCGGACAGTATCTCAATGCGCCCTTTTCCGTGGTGATTTTTTCGCAATGAATATACGGTGAAAAAACAGGAATTGAAGAATTGATTTCAGGTTGGGTTCCCACTGATTTTGATGGGCATGCACGACATCAAGTCAGTCAGAAAACGCTTCGACGCATTGTCTTCCCTTTTACCTGTTTCATTTTATGTCTATCAATTCATTTTGCTTCCATCTATAATCATACAGAATTACACATGAAAACTCCAATTGACTAACCTATAATCATGCGCTTTCCTCGTCAATATGAAAACAGTGATACTTTCTAATTCTTTTGCGTGACTATTGACACACGTCAGGAAAATGTTTATTTGTGATGATGTACTGAAGGAAAAGGACTGAAGCAAAATGATATATGCAGTAGCTCTACAGACTTTTTTGTAGAACAATGGCCCTACTTACACGAACATTTTATTGTTGTCCAAGACGTACGAGAGGGACCTCTCTCTTTATATTCTTTGTTGTCGTACATAGCGGTGATTTTGAAGCATAAGAAGATAATCCTAACATATTTTGGATTCACCTGATATAATTGTAAATCTTGAAAGCTTCATGCAAAAGTGACAAGTTCATTGTGCGAGTGTAAAGAATGTATTACAAGAGGCAATTTACAAAGAACAGAAACCCATCACTCAAGCAACAGCAGATTAACCAGTGAATAAATTTTCCTTCAGTTTTATTTATATGAGTCATGCTTTCTTCTTCAACGGTCCTACAACTAAATTAAGACCGTTTGCAGCAGCATCTACTCACGTCAGAAGTCGGAAGAAAATGTCATTCTTCACGCCAGAGTCCTTCGTCTGGAGAACTCACAAATTAAGCTACAAAGATTTCCTGGCTGATGAACGTTTTCTGGAGGTGAAATTTAAAAGTGGGATGATGTTCGCTAATCTAGAGCATCTGTTTCACATCAGATAGCACGAGATCAGTGTCAGTGAATCTCTCACCAGGAATAATCAAACAGTTCCTCTTCACATATGGTTTACCAAGTATAATAACTTTTTTAACGTTCAAAATTTCAATAGAATTTGTTCACATTTTAATTACCGCCAGCGTACGTAGTACGAAAGGAGATTATGTTTTCACAGGTCTCTGTCTGTTAACGGGGGGGGGGGGGGGGGAGGTCCCCCGGCCAGGGAGGGGG
>JBCAUG010033131.1:0-10178 GCA_038406175.1 Haplosyllis leylae | reverse complement strand
TAAGGGAGAATGCGGTTTACCTTCGTGGTTATACCTACCGTATGGTAAAGGTAATCGTATACCGTATTACCTTGCATTTAGATGAGCCTGGTAGGACGTGATATGAAGTATCCGGTAGCAGACGTTTCTCATTCGTACGTTTACGTTTAAACGTTAAATGTAACGTTTCCCAACGGAACATAAACGTCGTCCAGACGTTCCATGATTAACACTGTCATCGTCAATGAGAACAGAACATTTACAAAGGAACGTGTTGGAATGATCCTCATTGAATGAGTAGTACGGAATAGAACAGCTTCACTTGGAGCTGTGAATTACCCCATGATTCTGATCATAAGGAGCTTAATTGGGTTGATTAGATAAATTGGGTTGATTAAGTTAATGTGACTTTCGTAATTGGAGGTTAAATTAATTAGTGACATGAGTTGTGCCAATAAGGCTAAAGCAACATTTTTCTGATCTCTGAAAGTTTGGATTCACTGCAGTTGAACATTTTAGAAGTAACGTGGGAACAGATGAGTCTGGAAAAAAAGCGATTTGTAGAAGATGGAACAGCAAGGATTGTAACTTATCATTAAATGGGTGCTTCGGTTAATCGTTCATCCATTACAACCCATAATCTGTTTATTTAACAAGGTTGTGTGCTCTACTGTTTTAATCATTTTTTGGGAATGTGAAATGTTATAAGTAATGCACTCTTGATAGGAGTGATGCACTGTTAATAGGAGTGACACACTGTTAATAGGAGTGACACACTGTTAATAGGAGTGACACACTGTTAATAGGAGTGACGCACTGTTGATAGGAGTGACATACTGTTAATAGGAGTGACGCACTGTTTATAGGAGTGATGCACTGTTAATAGGAGTGACACACTGTTAATAGGAGTGACACACTGTTAATAGGAGTGAGGCGCGATGTACACGAAGGTAAGTCAGACTCCGCACCCTGAACCCAAACACACGAGGAGACGCAGTTTGGATCTGTTCAGGAGAAGCAGAAGGGTCTCCGAGCCTGTACTGGATCTCGAGATGAAGTCCGAACCTGGTAACAAGCCACTACACAGTCCTGGGTCAGATCCTTCCGAACCTCTCCTAGGGTCCGGGATAGAGCCACAGCAGAAGAGGGCAGCTGATCCCTCACACAGTCCTGGGTCAGATCCCTCCGAACCTCTCCTAGGGTCCGGGATAGAACCACAGCGGAAGAGGGCAGCTGATCCCTCGTACAGTCCTGGGTCAGATCCCTCCGAACCTCTCCTGGGGTCCGGGATAGAACCACTGCGGAAGAGGGCAGCTGATCCCTCACACAGTCCTGGGTCAGATCCCTCCGAACCTCTCCTGGGGTCCGGGATAGAACCACAGCGGAAGTGGGCAGCTGATCCCTCACACAGTCCTGGGTCGGATGCCTCCGAACCATTGCTGGGTTCCAGGCTAATAACCGAGCCGCAAGAGGAAGTGGTGGAATCCACTGATGAGACGGAAGACATTTTCGTTTCAGAAACGAGGAGTTTGAAAACTGCACCAAATATGAGAACCAATGAATCTGTTCCTCAACTGTTACAAGTCGGGAGATTAGATCCTCTCTTAGCTTCCACGAAACTAAGTTCTGATGTTCCATCGAATGTGGGGGTTGAGACCAGAGTTGAGTTACAACGCATAGTTAGAACAAAGAAAAGTTCAGGACAGGGCAGGAGACTCAGTCTACAGCCATTTAAAATGAAAAGTGGCTCATCTGAGTCCGAGAAACCTTCCAGGAGAAGTCCGAACAGAGAAACCGGATTACAGTCCAGGAAGTTGTCCATAAGTCCAAGCAGATACCCTGATCCGCAGCCGAAGATGGTCTGCAGTAGAGCAGGAGGTAGGAGATTGAGTCTGGATTTATTCGGATTTATATCAGACCAATCGGAATCAGGTCACTCACAGGTCAAGGTTGAGTCAAAGGCAAGGTCACGCAGACCAAGTCTGGACCTGTTCAGACCCAAACAGGACCCGAATGAACCACTGCTGTATCCAGGAACACAGATCAAGTCTCAGGAGGAGGTCAGGACCAACATATACCAGCTCTTCTATGGCGACTGCGCAGGCTCAGTTAACAAGGGTAAACCACATTTTCAGGAAGAAAATCTGGATGGAAAAAGCTCAAGTTCTTCAGATGTTCCAGATCTTGACCAACAAATTATTTATTCTGGACACAATCCATTGTCGGAGCACAAGTCTCTGCCCGCTAATGCGTTCACCCGTGCTGCGGACGGGAGTGATACTAGTCAGTCCCACCTGAACGTGGATTCAAAGAACTGTTCTCAGCAAGGATGGACTCGGATTAGGAAGGCTTACTCAGCTACAGCACCTGGCAGAGAGATAGGACGGGACCCACGAAGTGAGAGACTACACCAGAGGCAGCTAGGTACACTTCACCCACAGGAACCATTACGCAGAAGTTCCGCCCGGTTCGGCACCAGACTTGGATACCCTGGGAGTCGTCATGGTAAGGACTGTGTGAAGCGTGCGTGCGTGTGTGCGTGCGTGCGTGTACTACTGGTAACTCATATTTTTGAGTTTCAGTGCTATTGTTTTAGAGGCATGGTGATGTGCACACAAACTGAAGAGGATATCCCTCCTCAAATTGTTCTAGTCTTCATGACGCTCTCGTGAAAATTGATTACATATCAGGCTGGTATCTCCAGGATACATCTCGGATCCGCATCGTTCGGATCCTAAAGTCAAGGCTTCAGTTGAGTTTTTCACAATTACACAAAGTTGGCAATGTTGGCATTATTGCCAGCTTTGTATTCTGATATCTTTGCAGTTTGCTTCTTTATTTGCACCAACTTATGTTAACAAATGTGAAATAAGAAATCAAAGAGGCACATACCAATTACATTTCAAGGTTAAATGCTGTATTGGACAAGTTGATTTTTAATGGCAGAGCCAAAACGAAGTTGGCAATGTTGCCATCCTTGTATTGGAGAGCGTTTGTGAAAAACTCTAGTGCAGCATGTAATTCTTTGCAAAACGGAGGGTTCGACCAGAAGTCTGCATTTCTATCACAAACCCACGCACGCTTCATGGTTGGATTATGGAGCAAAGCAAATAAGAAAAGTAATAAAGGTCACTGCACATCTCCAGCTATTAGCCTAATCTCTTGTTCTGGATGGAAAATCAATATATATCCATCCAGGGCTTATCCATTGACCGAAAAATGAGCAAATTGCGCTCACTGCACCCGAGGGAAATAAAACTGCGCCTCCAGGTGATTATCTTTGAGCTTTGAGCAGAGCAATACATCCCGCGGGTCTCTGAGGGATTGACGCATGGTGATGGATGGGAAATCAAACATGACGGATGGTTTTGTTATTGATCCGTGGTTCTATTAGAAATCTTTCTTGTTGACAAAGAAGTCGAGGAAATTTTGATGTCTCCTTGGTCTGTTGAACTAAATGAGCTGGGGTGTATGCGCCAGCTTTCGTCTGTGTCTCATTTTCCATCCTGGAATAGTTGTTTGGACAATGGTATTTAACATTTTCCTTGCACTTCAACATTCCTTTCAGTGCGCACAGTATCTAGAAGTATTGAAAATACAAGTGTATAATTTTTACTATTCTACTGTTGTCGTGGATGCACATTGCAGAGGACTTTCTGTGTCGCCTTTTGTGGTTTTGATGGCTAGTACCTAGCATAGTAAGGTGGGAATAAACTAAAACCCTAGCACAGACACTATAAATGAAACCTGGAAATTGTGTGTTCTGTGTACTCCGAACAACCCGGAACAATCCGACTGAATCTGAACGGTTTAGGCGACGAGTGAAATTTGCCTGTTCTTCCCGTCCACCTTTATCTGTCAATGAGCAAGAGATAAGACAGAGATACGCCAGCAGAGACTAAAGCTTTAAAAAGATTGCACTGGGTTCTGAAACAGGAATATAAGTGGTGCTGAGTCAGCAGATTTGAGATGTTTGTGTGTTGAAATATTAAATATGTGCAGAGTGATGTGTCTCTGTGAGTATGGCCTGGAGACACTGAAAAGAGGAAGCAAAGGTGTAAAATAAAGTTTGGTGCGAATCAGTCATCTGTTGATAAGAACCAGAGCAACTTTTCAGATAGCGCCAAGAATGCTGGGTCGTAATGCTCTAAGATCGTAAGAGGTATTGAAACCAAACAGTATCTGTTTGATTTCATGGGGTGAATGGTACTACAGATTTTGCTGAAACTATTTTGATGCTGTACGGAAAAGCCAGAAATGTCAGATTTGTGTGATTCACGAAAACCTCGAATGCGCCTGGTTGCTTTGACTGATGCTGCACGGTGACCAGACAAGTTATTATCATTGTGCTGTGAATCATTAAACAGTATCTGTTTGATTTCATGGGGTGAATGGTACTACAGATTTTGCTGAAACTATGTCAATGTTGTACGGAAAAGCCAGAAATGTCAGATTTGTGTGGTTCACGAAAACCTCGAATGCGCCTGGTTGCGTTGACTGGTGCAGGATGGTGACCAGACAAGTTTTTATCATTGTTCTATGAATTATTAATGCCCAGCGCATGGGTGGAATGATAATATGCCGTGACCAGACAGAATGCTAAGGCTCAATTACACTGAACATTGGGGGATACGACCAATGACAGATAGTTTGTAGTGACCAGAGAGAATGTACCGTGACCAGTCAGGTTTACACTTTAGGAATATGTGCGAAAAGATCCTATTTATTTTGCTTCATTTAG
Organism: Haplosyllis leylae; assembly: GCA_038406175.1. NCBI lineage: Eukaryota > Metazoa > Annelida > Polychaeta > Phyllodocida > Syllidae > Haplosyllis > Haplosyllis leylae. The sequence goes on along the minus strand of JBCAUG010033131.1, from coordinate 5,458 downwards.
AGTGCGAAAACGTTTCAAGAATTGTCTGACAATTGATTTTGCCTTCGTTAGCATTTTAGCCTTTTCTGTCGTGTGACATTAATTCTTGTGATTTCCTTGCTCGTCAGTTTATAAGTACGACATCATAATAAAGAATTCTGCGAAACTTCTCATCTTTGTATTTGCCCAGAGTGGAGAACCCTTGACGGTTGTTAAATTGACAAGGAACACATTGCCTATTCGGGGCAGATGATTCAGATGGGACAGATGAGTTTCAATAGAAACAGCAATGAGGAAGCAAACTGTACAAAACGATATCTCTACGAGTATTTAAAGGTCCTCCGTACAGTGCTGTTAGATCAGACGTGTTGAAACATCTGTTGTGCGTGCAGAGTTAGAGCGGTTGTAATGGCTCATTCACACTGTACTGGAAGGGGACTGGGACCAGGACAGGGAACTGGACCGGCATAATAGGAAACAATGGACCCTGTCCCTGTCTTGGACCAGTGTAAACATTTCTGTGCAACATATTAGTACTATTCTCTGTACGTGCCGCGGACCAATTTTCGTTCTGTGTGAATAAGCAGTAAGGAAGGAAAAACTAGCGATATTTTTATTCTTGAACTTATTGTATTAACAGTGCAAGACAGGGGTCAGAAAACGTGCAATTTGTTTAGTTCTATCTCAGAAACAAAGTTGTTGAGACTCAGGAATTGTGCATCTCAATAAGACTTAAAAAATTGTAAACTGACAATAAAATTTATTGACATTTTTTATCATAACGGAATTTAAGACGTTAGGACGTTAGAGTGACGATGAAGTACCGTCCAGCGATGAAGCCTGCGCTACAGCGTCAATGATCCCGAGAGAAACAGTACTTCCGTTACCACGCTATGTACCCACTAGGTAAGGGTCCGGAGAAAAATGGTACTTCCGTTACCATGCAATGTACCCGCTAGGTAAGGGTCCGGAGAGAAATGGTACTTCCATTACCATGCAATGTACTTGCTAGGTAAGTGTCCGGAGAGCAATGGTACTTCCATTACCACGCAATGTACCCACTAGGTAAGGGTCCGGAGAGAAATGGTACTTTTGTTACCATGCAATGTACTCGCTAGGTAAAAGTCTGGAGAGAAATGGTACTTCCGTTACCACGCTATGTACCCACTAGGTAAGGGTCCAGAGAGAAACGGTACTTCCATTACCATGCAATGTACTCGCTAGGTAAGTGTCCGGAGAGAAACAGTACTTCTGTTACCATGCTATGTACCCGCTAGGTAAGGGTCCGGAGAGAAATGGTACTTCCGTTACCATGCAATGTACTCGCTAGGTAAAAGTCCGGAGAGAAATGGTACTTCCGTTACCACACTATGTACCCACTAGGCAAGGGTCCGGAGAGAAATTGTACTTCCACTACCATGCAATGTACCTGCTAGGTAAGGGTCCAGAGAGAAATGGTACTTGCGTTACCATGCAATGTACTCACTAGATAAGGGTCCGGAGAGAAAAGGTACTTCCGTTACCATGCTATGTACCAACTAGGCAAGAGTCCAGAGAGAAATGGTACTTCCGTTACCATGCAATGTACCCGCTAGGTAAGGGTCCTGAGAGAAATGGTACTTATGTTACCATGCACTAGGTAAGGGTCAGGAGAGAAACGGTACTTCCATTACCATGCTATGTATCCACTAGGCAAGGGTCCAGAGAGAAATGGTACTTCCGTTACCACGCTATGTACCCACTAGGCAAGGGTCTGGAGAGAAATGGTACTTCCGTTACCATGCAATGTACCCGCTAGGTAAGGGTCCGGAGAGAAATGGTACTTCCGTTACCATGCAATGTACCCGCTAGGTAAGGATCAAAAAGTAGTGTGAATGTTTAAATGCCACCCGATGGTTATTTGTTACCTAAACGAGTAATCCGTAAGCTTTGCGATTATTATAACGCTGAGACCGAGCCTATGGTAGTAGATTCTGTCTTTTGTTTCCTTGCTTAAAAGAAACTAACGAGGACATAAATCCCTTTTGTAGTGCCACTGATATTCCTGTTTCGGACCTCTTGTGACATACAGCAGGGTTTTTTTTTCACTCAGGATTATCACCTGTGCCCATTGGCTTGCACACATTCATCTCTGGTGCGATACCTGCTGACCTCCTAACGCCTTAGTGATATGGACTTGTAATGGTTAAGATACTGCACAAAGTTCGCAAGAACGTAGGTTCAACTGCTATTTGATTTCTTCTCTACATTTCTTCTCCTTACGTAAGTGTCCCGTGTAGCACACGACGCTTCGTGATTTCTTTTAGATATTTTGTTTCAAACCAGAAAGAGTATGTGGGAAGTTAGACAAGTCATAAAATCCTGAGCTGTAGGAAGCGTCAGCTGTACGCCGAGTGTGTAGGACGTGTGAACTTGGAAGCTTCATCATGCGTACGTTGGTAGTTGATCCAACTTTAATTGTTGAGCAAATAGTATTCAAGATGTTCAGCAGGTGTAACACTCAGTTGTAAACATCGCTGTCGTAAACATTGCAAGTTTACACAGAAATAAGCATAATGTATTCACAAAAGATCCACACTGACACTAAGGAATTCATCGTAATCAGGTGACAAAAGAACGCTAGCTAGGAATCCATTTAAGCTTTGGAAATCAAGGACGTCACGAAATATGTGGTTCAAGGGATTTTTGTACAAAAAGAAACTCAGGGTAAATGTCAAATGACCGCTAAGTCTGTTCTTTCCGTTGTCGCTCCTCTTTAATAAGCAGCTAGACGTCACTAATCCATCGCCTTGCTTGAAGCTATCTCCAAGCATAATTACTTACATAATTACATATAATTACTTACCATTACTTACCATTCAAACGAACATAATTATGAATATATCTTAGAAATTATGAGGAACAAAGTGATCAAACGTAGATTTCGGAAGAAACAAACAGGTAAAGGTGATTAAGCTATGTTTACACTGAGAGAATACCCGAAAACGCATGGAAGCACAAAGTGTGTCGTCTGTCATTCTGGCTGGAAAGAATCTCTCTGATGGAGAGATTTTTTCTAAATACTCAGGTGGATGATGTTTCGTTGTATTAAACATTTTGATTGATGTGGGAAGTCTTCTGAATTGTGATTGGATTTGTTAGCTTGAGGTGTGAAGTAAGAAACAGTTAGAAGAATGCTCTGTGAACAGCGGGCAAGTAAACTTTGCTGAAAACTTCAATAAATGCTGAGTGGATTTCAGTAAAAAACTGCGGTCACAGAAAAGAGTAGTGTTTCTGCAATCATTCAATACTAACTACTTTATTTCTCTTTCACGTATTGCTCGGCATGGTTTGTGTGACTTTTCTATGATTCAGGGTCAGTGGATCAAAGGCCACTTCTTAAAGCACATGTCAACCATTCTGAGACATGCCTGAATTCAATCGATCACAGACACCAGACTGTTGAAAAAACACAGGGAGTTTGTCCACCAACAGGTCAAATAAATCACAGACACTGTACACTTCATTATCCATGGGATAACAGGTTACATCACGACATTCAGTACATTACACATACAGATTATCTGAGGAATATAAGCAGGTTATTCACTGATTGGATGATAAAGGAGAGATAAAGGAAATGATTTGTTAGATTAAGCAGGTTTTATCATTTGGCTCAATAATTTAAAGAGATCAGTCCTTACAGAGATGATCTGAGGAATATCAGGTTGTTATTCAATAAATGACGTACGGATTGCTTGATTCCCGCTTGATTTTATATTTTGTCTTCGGAAAAACATAAAAAAATGGAACTGCTGTTTGAGGTTCACGCGGTGTGGAGACTGAATACCAAAAAGTCACTAGGTTCTTTAATGCTGTGGTCATTGCCCAGATTACATAGCTATTTAAGAGAGATAATTCACTAATAGTTATCCAATATTATAATCACAATGAAACTGACTTGACTGAGGGAACTCAACACAAACTGTTTAACCACTCACAAATACTGAAGCTGCTAAATTTTACTACAACTTTCATTTCTACCAATTTGCCTGATTCACACAGAACTAACACGTCAGTTACCAGGCAACAGCTTCAAGAGTTCAACACGATCAAAGATAAGTGCAAAGCTGCAAAACTATCACAGATTTTAATTGATGGAGTGCAGCTCCCAAGCTCACAAGTAAATGGGAACAATTAGTTAATTGGAAACTGACAACTTTTTTCGTTATGTTGTTCAAATAGTCTGATAGTAACTTAAATGTACCTTATGGCACGACTATTTGTGTTTATTATCAGCTGTGTGTAGTACAGTTATTTTGATTGGTCAAGACAGGTCACGTGGTTGGCAAATATCAGGGTTTATTGACAGCCTAGATCTAGATGACAAAAACTCTTAATTAATTGAAGTAATTAGCTGATAATAAAGCAAATATCAACAGATTTGATCATCAATAAACAGTTTTATTACCCTTGGGTTGAAAATTTATAGTTTATCAGCGTTCAGCTTTGCTTCTGGCTGATAAACAAATTTTTCAACCCTCGGGTAATAAAACTGTTTATTGACGAGTAAATCTGTTGATATTTGTTATTTATTTGCCCTCAATGAAATTCAATAAATTTATCATCAAATTCCACAACAAAATATTTAGAATTTGCGAGCCCAGAGAATGGTCGTGTGAATTTTCATTCCTGAGTACAGTAGTTTAGCAGCGTACTATTTTAGTTCGGTCATCAGTTGGAAGCTGGTGTAAATTTGAACCCAGGGAATCTGTAGAAATAAAGCTGTTCTTTAACATTTGATCGGCACTGCTTTTCATTGAGCTTTAGGGTGAGCGGGAATAGCGTTACATAACATTGGATGTGGAACTTGGCAAGCTGTATAATTGTGTTTTTCACGATAAACGAATACGACAGATCTGTCAGAAATAAAATACAATTTTTTAAGGATTGTCACAATTTGACTTTTAAAGGAAACATTTCCAGTACTTGCTAGATTGTGTGTACTTCATCAAAATATTAACATATAGCAAGGTGTAGAAATCCACTTCGAGTTCTATTGGATCTGTCAGAAATGCGTCTCGTAACAAACTAGAGTGTGTAGGATGAGCAGGAGTAACGTTACATGATATTGGATGTGAAAGAAGATGCATGATGCATGTATCACCTGACATCAGGGAGGAGGATAACACTTTGTAAATAGGTGATATTATCTGTTAATAACTGATTGGGAGTAAATGTCAAAGTGAGAACAGATGGGATGTGAATCTGACTCGCCAGATGATCTTAGCTCACACATCTGGAATACTCACGCTGAGATGACGATATTTCTCAGCAGAGATTAGAACAGATGTTGGAATAACAATGCTACATTGCTGCACATGTTCTAAGACTGCGGTTTCTTGGGTCTTTCAGAAGAGATGAATTTGCACCGTCCCATTTACGGTGCAGCCATTCGCATACACATCTTACTCATCTAGGTTGAGAGCCCCACAGGGAT
>JBCAUG010033120.1:0-10178 GCA_038406175.1 Haplosyllis leylae | reverse complement strand
TGAGATGGAGGAGTAGCATTATGCAAAATGGTTGCAGAACTATCACTTGATATGTCAATTATTTCACATTCTCCATTCTCTGGATCAATAATCTCAGGCTCATTAGGATCCTGGAGAGGAGAGCTGGTTATTTTAATGAATGGAGACATATCACCTCTTTCCAAATTGGTGTTGCTGGGCTGATTTGACAAGTCTATCAAAATATGTGCTACATCCTCCAAAGTATCATCAGCATTTTGGTAAACACCTCCAGTTTCCTCACTAACAGGAGAGTTTACAGGAGGTGAAGGTTCCTCAGTTGGTGTTGGTAATGACTGATTTTGTGATTCATTTCCTACCTCTGTTTGAAGGCAAGTGGTTGCACTATTGCAACTTTTTTCCTATGAGAATCCACAAATTTTGGTGAAATATTCAAATATGGATGTTCCTTAGGTTACTCATCACTACTACTGTCAGAGTAGTCCACTAATATAGGATTAGACATGATGTTGTTTGTCAAAAATGAACTTTTTTATACTATTTAGAGTCTGTGCATGTGTGCTCATTGAGTGAAGGTAGTGGAATGACTTTTGGAGCCAAAATTTGGAGCCAAAAATTTAGAGCCAAAATAATTAGGTCTCATTAATATTCATAAGATGTGATATTCTAGTAATGCATTTATGCATTGTTGTTCTTAGATTAGATACTTTTGACAAGGTGACAAGCTTTAATATGATGCAGATGAAGTTTTATTCATGTTATTGAAGGTATAATGTTGTTTTTGATGAATTAAACATATTTAGATGTATGTTTGGACTCAATCCCGAGAATCGTATGGATTTCGGGACCGTTTTTTTATTCCCGCTCGAGAATCGTACATATTTTTGTATGCAAATTTTTGGAGGGAGAATTGTTTCCATGTGTTCAGTACTGTATAAGGCTTTTGCCTGTAGATTTAGATTTAGTTTTAGAATGAGGTATGATCTTAATGATCATAAACATTTACTTTTTCCATATCTTAACAGAACTTTTGAAATAAATTGTTAAAATGTCAGTTTTCTTGCTTTTTGTAGCATTTCCAGTTTTCAAGAATTGCATGGTTTCCGAAGAATCGCGTTGTTTTTTCCGGAGAATCATATGATTTTTCGCAATTTAGAGTCTAGATAGAAAAAGACAAATATTTTGGTTTTTAACCAATTTAATTCAGTTTATTTGAACAGAAATCAACAAAAGAACAATGAATACATGTTTCTACACATTTATTTAACAAAAAATTGTAGACTCTAAACTCAATGTGGCAAGATGAACTCTAGACTTGAGACAGAGATGTCATTTATTTCACTCCTAAGGATGGCTTAGATATTCACAGATTTTACAACAGGAAGCAAACAAATAGCATGCATTTTTTGCCATTTTCGACCTTTTTGTTTACTTCCTGTTGGGAAATCTGTGAATATCTGAGCCATCCTCAGATGTAGTGTAAAAACTAAAATGTAGTTTGGATCTCCCCTTTGTGAAGTATTTTTCCATAATATCATTTTGTAGAGAAATGCCCTCAATTTTGCAAAATCATTCCAAATATTAATTTCTCATAGACCACCATTGTAAAACCCAGTCAGAAATGATTGACACTATCGAAAACAGTCAGAAATGGATGCTCTACCTACAGGGTGACTAAGGTGACTCTAACGAGCCACCACAAAGACAAAGGAAAGCAAATAATTTCATTGTTTAATGGATTTAATCAAAGTTGGACTGAGCAAATCTATGCGCGTAAAACTGACGACGTCGTTCTGCAACGACGTCACATTCAATAAACATGTTGTCAAGACGTTAACTGATTCAGTGATGGACCAGGATGTCTATGACATGGGGTACTTGGTTCATTGGATGTGCTTACCAATTTTTGAGAAATATTTGTGTGCAACAGGAAATGTTGACTATGGTCTCTTTTTCCAGATCCAACCTGAAATTTCAAGGAATTTGTTGGAGTAAAATTTTGAATTCAATATATTGTAATAGACAATGACTTCGGCAATGTAATCTTAGTTTTTTTAAAAAAAATAGTTTAACGCCTGTCTCGATAGCCTGCAATTCAGAGAGAGTTCATCTTCACGAACAAACTTTGGCTTTACCATCACAAGTTGCTCACGGCTTCAGAATTATCTCCCGACTTAGTACTTCTAAGTACAGTGTACTTTTAAGTACAGTGTAAATGCAGCAGAGAATATTTTATCTCAACATTGTTGACACCAGTTCAATGTTTAGAGAGTTGAGTTAAAGTCAGTTATTAACGACATGAAAAATTATTCTTTCAATAACCCTACAGATCCTCATTTCTAAAAATTCAGAAATTCTGTGATGTCATAGTGCAAGGTAATCCCCAGAATTTAAACATGGCGTCGGGATGAAATCTGCCCGTGGAATGGAGAGGGAAAGATCGGTCCTTTTTTCAATCGGCGTGCATTCTGTTGCATGAAATACAGGATATTTAGAAGGTAAACATTATTAGCACATTATATACTGCAAACTATTTTTGCCTGCTGCAAAATGGAGGCTTATAGATATTAAACAATGTAGGCAGCAAGCTCGACGCAAATTTTTGACAGCTGTCAAAAACAGGTGTTAAAATTTAATTTCTCTGTTTCAGTAATTATTTATTAAATCAGATTGTTGTTCCCCTTTTTGGAGATACTTCATTAGTACACAATCTTCTCTTTCAGTCTAATTTTCGGCATGACTAAGAACCAAAAAAAATCTTTTTTTTTCAAAAATGTTGATTGCCCTTCAACATTGGTTCCCAGAGAATTTGGCAGGGGATTGAAGCTAAATCTTGAACGCACCAAAATGGGGAATGAACATGTAGTGGATATGCACAATAAATATTAAAGAGTTTGGCATTAACCCAAATGTCTTAACATGTCCATGATTTATTTGATCTCAAAGCTATGTGTTCCTTCAAGATTATCACCAGATCCTTTCGTTGAATTTCAAGTGGTCGATCCAATGACAAAAAATTAGCAGGTGTAAACTTATCACTTATGAAGTTAACTTATTTTGATTCAGGCAATCTTGGTGTGAATTGCGACAGAACAGCAGAACAACTTGAACCATCATGGATTATGAAAGGAGAGGGAGCGAGCCGTTAATAGAACAAACTCTTATTGTCCACAACCCCAATTACGGTGAAGACGTTCTCAGTAAACTCAATCAGTTGCGGTCTGAAGAATCATTTACCGATGCTGTTCTGTGTGTGGATACGGTGGAATTTCCCTGTCATCGAAATGTGATGGCTGTTAGTAGCCCTTACTTTAAGGCGATGTTCACCATTGACCTTAGGGAAAGGAACACTAACAAAATCGACGTCAATGAAGTTACGCCGGTTACGCTTCGGCGAGTGATCGACTATGCATACACCGGTAGAATAGAAATCACTGTTGATAATGCTCAGGAGATGCTTGCAGCAGGGAGTATGTTTCAGTACCCCGCCATCGTGGACGCCTGCTGTGAATTCCTCGCCAAGCACCTCCATTCTTCCAACTGCCTTGGCATCGAAAACTTTGCTCAAATGCACTCTTGCAGCAAGCTTGAAATGGAAGCCCATCAGCACACATTAGAAAATTTCTCATCCGTTGTAGAGTATGAAGAGTTCCTTGAAATTCCACTTGAACGACTGGTTACGTATCTGGCCAGCGATTTAATTGATGTCAGGAACGAAGAAATTGTCTATGATGCAGCTATGTTGTGGATAAGACATGATCTGTCAACTCGACCGCGTCATTTATACCAAATATTGGAAAATATCAGGTTGGTCACAGTTGATAGAACTTATCTCGAAGATGTGATAGAAAAAGAACCTCTCATTCAAAACGTTGAAGCCTGTGCGTTTTTGGTAGAAGAGGCAAAAAAGTATCACGAAACGAAGGCACAGGGTCAACAAGGCGCGAGGCGTCGCAGTATGCAGAAGTACACGATTCAACCGCGTCCTTCCACAGTTGCCAAAGAAGTCATCGTTTTGGTTGGAGGTCTGAACAGCCTGTTCAACTACACCGTTCAGTCCGTGGAAATGTACGAACCCAATAAGGACAAATGGTTTCCGCTTCCGGACATTCCAAAAAACGTTTCGTGGTATAGTGTGTGTGCCTTGGAGAATGATATATATGTGTCAGGTGGAATTGTTGATAATCAGGTTATACCGACTGTGTGGAAGTTCGACTCTCTGCAGCGCACATGGATGCAGATGTCCGACATGTTGATGCCGCGAGCTCGACACGCGTCCGCATCCTGGAGAGGAAAGTTGTACGTGTTAGGTGGTATTGACTTAATGGACGACGGCCATCTCATCGGAATCGAAAGCATCGAATGCTACGATATCGAAACAGATACGTGGTGTGAAGTGGGCCTGTGCCCCATGCCCAGAAAGCAGTCGCACGCCGTACCTTACGAAGATACTGTGGTAGAAATAGGTGGAACTCAGAGTGGTGCCAAAGTGAGCACGATGGAATGTTACAGGTGTAATAACAACAACAGCCTCGTGTATTCAGGAGAGCAGTTCGTCTTACCGGAACCGATTCAGTTTTCAAAGATCGTAGTGATTAACGGAATTTTCTACATCATATGGGAGGACTCGAAGAAGCTGATTTCGTTGAACCCGGACAAGCGAACATTTCGTCGCCTCGCTGACATGAAGCACACGCACGTTCACAGCGGTGCGGCAGTGCTCGGAGGAAAAATTTATGTCACCGGAGGATTAGTGGACGGAAAGCCCAGCAAAATGGTCGAATGCTACGACCCGGCCTTAGACACTTGGACCATTACGAAATCATCAAGGCAGGCAAGGGCTTGTCACGGGTGTGTCACAATACAGATGTGCTAATCGCTTCAAATAAAGATAAAAAGGATGGTATGAGCTATTGGGCCAAAAATCAAAAACACAAAACAAAAAAAAATGGCTAAGGATATAAGCCTTAGATTTTTTGCTGCAAAATCATCGGAGAAAATTCAGAAAGGAATTTGCATCATGTTTGTATGTGGTGATTCTTGTCCCTTTTACGGAATACAAATAAATTTACTTCAGCAAAGGTGAAGAACGATATCAAATAGGAGAGAATCAGTATACACGTAGGGGCGTTAATGTACACAACTGATTGAGTATTGTTTTTGAGCACAATTTGCTATACCAAAAAGTATTTTGTGTAATATATTATTTGATTTATTTATTGATGTGATTTCGTAACTCGAGAGAGAATTCAATAGGTTTCCATTTGTTAACGTGAAGAACATTTGTTGTGAGTCGTATTAATCTTACTTTAAGCTTTTGTGATTGAAAAGATTGCCGTTGGCCAATTGTCGCAGTCCAAGAATAATAATTGTACATGTACATAAGGAATATTAAGTTATTACTGAGTAAGGTAGCCATAGTTTATAGTGTTATTGGTTTTTAGTCGTCCTTGGCTGTCGTAATGTCCTTGTGATGATCATACTAATTGATTCACTGTAAGAAATCAGCTTAGAATCTGGTCTGGTGGGTAGATGAACTCGTGTAATTATTTGCAGACATACCCATGGGCATAGGCATCCTACACTGGGGCCCACTTTCAACGAGTACTTATTTAATGAATAGGAATTTGAATGGTAATCATTGTAGCCAAAGTCCTTTAACATTATTGTCAGGTACGAGTGTTCTTGCCTGAGAAAAAAAAGTTGCTCGCTATAGACAGCTGATGGTAATGACCGAACTCGTTGCAAACAGGATCCAGTGTATTTAGATTTTACCAAGAAGACACAAAATCTTTGCCATTTTCTATCCATGTACATTAGAGAACGTAGTGGTTTCAAATTTGACGTAATAGTTTCTTACTTTTCAGAGCCTTAGCATATACAGAATGCAGACCAGCTTATCACCAATGATACTCAGCAATTCTGAATATGAAAAGAAAAAAACGAAGAAGGCAAATGGTGTCGTTATTGATTCGAGTTAGTTCCCAAATGCTTGTTGTGCTATAAAAAGAGTTATTGAAAACAAGAGCTTTTTCCTGAATTGTAATTGATTTGACATGCGATAGTTGTTTTTCTGTATGTAGGATGCTTTCATTTGCAGAGTAACATATAGGACCAAAGAGTTGAACTCATGTTGTAGAAGCAGGAAAGTACTGAATTACAATTGTTTAGGTTTCCTTTTTCCTTTAATTAATTGAGTTTAAAACTGGATAGTCGCCACCGTAATAACGTGTAATTAATGCGAAGTCAGGTCCATACGTGTTAACTGCATTGACAGATATATCTGTGTGCAAATGAATAATGATTTATTGAAGGCTCCACTGGAATAGGGAGGACTGATTTCCAATAGAATAATCAGAAACATTCCACAAAAATCAATCAAGTTCGATAAAGTTATTGTGTCACCTTGAGACATGGCGGTGGGTTTTTCCTTAAAAATAGTTATTTATTTGGCTCAATGTCTGCAATGGAAGGTCAAACAAGCAATAAATCTCAAATATATATACATCAAAACCTTTCCTCAAAAGATTTTACCAATTGGGGATGGTACAGTTGTGACCAGTATTATTTGGCAGGATTTTTAGACGTCAAACTTAGTGCAATTCTTATGTATTACGCCCGAATTCCCGAGTTTTATTGTGCGAAACAAGCGCCTGTCAATAAGAGCCAAATTAAACGCATTATAAACTTGAATGATAGATGAGTGAAGTACACCTCTTTTGCTCAGCCAAAGTTATGACATTTGAATACAGTTCTGTTCCTTTTAACGGGGTGCTCGGTCTAACTTAACACGTTATTAGTAATACCTTGTGACAAAAACAGTTTATGTGGCCACTTTGAGAACATTATTAGTCATATTCACCTTCACTTGTTATATTCTGTTGTCCGACATGGCAAGGCTAGCAAAATTAAAAGAAATAAAACCGCTCTGCAAGGAAGATTTGTCATGGTGGCACACTAGTAAAACAAACAAACGAGTTATGTTTTACTTTTTAATATCCTCCAGAGGTTGTCTTATCATTAGTGCGCGCCCCCTGTTCCACGGACTAAACGATTGAAATTGTTCAGGATTTCATTTGTAGAAAACTGAAAGAGATGTATCGTTGGCTCCCCCTACAGGTTGGTGCCCCTTACAAGGGAATCCTAGATCCACCCGGACTTGTTGTAGGTTTGAAACTTTGTATTATTTTAGTTTTCTGTAGGAACTCGTAAAAGCTCTAGTAAGTATTGGTGAACATCACTTCAAAGTATCTATATTTAGATAAGTTTTTGTTGTAATTCGTTGACTTGTCAATAATGTTCTTATTTTTAGTCCCAGGAAATCGATTGCAGGAAAAAAAGTAACAGAACCATTCAACTTTGTGCACAGTTAAAGTCAAGTAGAAAAATGTTTCCAATGTTATCTGTGATAAATTGAAAACGCATCGAAATAGATGAAAATATCGAGAAAGAAAATTTAGTCTGTTTTGACCAGGTTTGTTTGTGTCGTTGTTGTCGAATCTTGACAAAGTGGATAAAAGCATGAAGTTGCTGTGAGATATATTTCTTAAGGTTCCCAGTGTTCGATGACATAACTTAATACTTGCCCAGAACCAGGATACCAAAAGGAAAGGATAATGTGACTTAACCATAAAAAATGTGATTTATAGCAAATGAATGTGAAATGAATAGATGTGATTAGTGATTTGATGGTAAATACAGCTTATTTTTGTTTACTGGAAACTGTAAACATCTCCTTCCGGTAACAAGAAACTAGTTCCGGTGGTACATGTACTGCACTGCTGGACACACTGCTCGTTGAAACAGCAATTTGGAAGTGTACGGAACGTTTTTTTTTTCGTTTATAAAGGTTTGTTCACACTCAACGCCAAAGTGCTTGTGTCCATCGAAGTTTAACATTGTGTCCATAGTGACGATCATGTTGACGGGAAGAATGGGTCCAGACCCCATTGTACTATCACTATCACTGTCACCATTGACCAATCTCTTTCCTTTGACGGGTTCGTTGACGCTACGTGTGAACAAGGCTCAACACAAATAGTAGGAACATTTTAACTGTTAAATTAGGATACTCTGTATGAAAGTCCGTCTGTAAATATCCATTTCAAGTTTTGCTGTTATGATGTGTTGATTTGATGTTTGTGTTTTTTCCTGTTGTACTTTTTGTATTTTATTAGGGTTCATTAACACCGAGCGAAAAGCGAACGTGAACACTCTTTTTGTTTGATGTTTTGTTGTTACCCACACAAACCGTCGCGATTTCGAAAAGGCACGGGTTTTCGCTCAGTGTGAACAAACCCTCAGATTGACTATTAATGAAATATGGAATAATCTTTAAATATGGAAAAACGAAGTTTTGTCTGGCAGCCATAATAAGAGTTACGAACAGTTATGTTATAAATACACATATATATGTGATCTTAACGTCGAACAAAAGCAGCAACAACAGTATGGAAAACATGCAAAATAATGTAACACCTTCCGACAACTATAGTGACTTCTATATTCTGTAATTGTTTAAAAACAAGATAATAAATGTGTAATGGTATCTGAAAGAACAATTCGGACCATACGGGCCTTTGTGAAATTAAGGAAAAATAATAAAATGTTGGAAGTTACTTTGTTGACACAATATGGCTTAGAATTTTATCATAGAGTTCTGTGTAACCCTTTGCCAAATTGATGAGGAGGTTGCATGTTTGTTGCATACGTTTTATGTGTAAGAAATTCTTTCACGCAGATCTATAATAAAAGAAGTATTTTGCAGTAAACTGAGAGCTTTGTGATTGTACTTGAAAGAAGCCTCGTTTGTTGGGGTGATGTTTGTGCGTATACGTACAATTGTAGTTGTAAACAGTGAAAACCATGTCGAAGAAACATAATGGTAGTGTGCGTAGGTAAGCACAACAAATATTCCGTCTTTACCACAGCCTTAATTTAAATTTTTTAAAGAACCAGGTTCTGGGTAAAAATGTGAGCTTTTACAATTTGTAAAAAAAATTTGCTTTCTCTGGTAGAAAATAACAAACGTTGGCCCAGAGAGAAAACAACGCTTAAATCTTTGGTGCACATTGAACGAACCGATATTCAGGTAGAATTTGGCTGTTGTAGGTTTACGAAAGAAGGCATTCGGTACGGTATAGAGAAAGGCTTTCAGTTAAATTGAAGGAAGTCACGAAAATAATTACGACATTTAATTTAATTCTTCGTGAAAAAGGATCGTACTTTACATCACAATGCTTTAGTTTGAGCCTTTTATCTGAATTTATTTAAAGTAACCAAAAGACAAACTTGTAAATTTTAAATCTTTTATTCACAGAAAGCAGCGCGCCGCCGCATGGTTCGTTTAAAGAAGATTAGAATGTGTAACGTTAAATTTGTTTGCTGTAATCCTGTTGATAATCTTGTGACTTAACGCTCAAAACAGCGGTACAGTAATCCTACTCGCAACTAAATCTGCCAACCTTGTAAAAAGAAGTTGAAAACAGAGGTGGGTCCTGTTTTTACAGCGAGTAAAACATGCAAAAGAAACATCTCGTTGCAAGTGAGTGCTCGTAACTTCTCAACATTGCCAATAAAAAAGAAATCTGTTCGTTGTAACAGGGTTCTCGTCCTACCCGAAGTCATTGAAAGCGGAACTCGGGGTAGTTACGTTCTGGTCCATCACAAATACAAGACTTATGCTTACGTAAATTTTCTAAAGTTTGTAAAGGGAAAATATCTCAATTAAATTGAACAGTGTGTGTTATTTGAAGAAAAATGGCACACTTGATCTCGACATAAATTGATCAGGATTTTCAAGGGATCCAAAGCTGTGGAGATCTCTTTAGCATATCCTTCTTGATGACGTCATCAGCTTTCCGATCAATGATCAGGTATTGATCGTTTTTGATTTTGTATTGGTAAATTGGTTAATGACGCATAAAGTCTACAAAACACTTGTTTTCACAGTGCCACATTCCAAACAGATATATTCACGATCAGCTCCATTGGAAGATTAAATCTCTAAATGGACAATTTATAATGTACGGATTTTCAAATAGAGGAAAGAAGGGCTTACTTGGAACAGGTGGAGATTTATTTCAAGGGCCAAATCTCCAAAATTTAGATTAAGATAATAGGCGAGGAAGTGTACATTATTGAAAAATAATGTCCGAGGCATCAGCCGAGGACATTATTTCAATAATGTACACTTCCGA
>JBCAUG010033119.1:0-24359 GCA_038406175.1 Haplosyllis leylae | reverse complement strand
ATAAACTAGGTTTTTGGGTCCCCACCACACTAGGTCATAAAAAGTTTGATTACAACATATAGTGGTTAGGTGTCCCCGCCACCTGCAGGTACAAGCCCCATCTCATATACAGTCACTGATCCACAAAAGCCTTCGTAGGTCCCCACCACGGGCCCAAAATTTCAGGGCAAAAACAGCAAATCAACCACTAAGGTGACTCTAACGAGCCACCAATGAAAGAAAATTGATTTTCTGTGTGTGATCCAGTGGTAAGTCTCCGACTCAGTGCCATTTTGTTTCACACTCATTTAATTTTTATCTTGTAGATATTTGGAAATAGTACATCCTATCTGGCATAAAACAACTTTTAAAATACGTTGGATCTACATCAGCTTTGTAATAATCTGGCTGTTTGGTTGCATGTTAACCACAACAATTCATATCCCCACCACAAAGGTAAAACGTCTTTTGTAAAAATTAAATTTGTAAAATTAATGGTTTCATTTTCGCCATTAATGATTTAAGTTTTTTTCTATTAGAAATTCCTCAAACATTCGCGAGAATACACAAACGAGATTGATAACTCTGAAGTATAGTTGTGTTTCATAAATTCGACATTATTCGTGCAATTATTTTCAAGTTTTCTTGACAAATATATGAGCAGACCACATACGTCATTTAAAAATGCGGTTAATTCGCTGCTGAACGTTTATCTGAGCAGTTGAAAATTTCGAACACATCTGCTCCATTCTAATTTCTATTGTGTAAATTTTATTACCATGGTCATACAAAGATAATTAAGCTAAACAATAAAAACTGGAGACTTTTATTAGGTGAATGCACTGAAAAAACTCTAGATACAGCGGAGGATCCAAAACTCCTAGGGGGGCGCCAACCAATAGCGGGGCGCCTACCCAATATAAGAATAAACTTTTCTGAAAGTAACCATTGAAATTAAAGAAATTTTGATCCGTAGGAGGGGACGCTCGCCTCCGTCTTTAGGTTCCGCCGCTGAGATGGAACTGATACCTTGATTTTCGATAACATTTTTCAAGATCCCCATTACACATTACAAAAGTGCCCATTTGTATTCATGAAGGCCACAAGCTCCATTTTTGCATTGAGAAGTGCTGTCATCTCCCTAATGCACGGTCCCAAGTACCGTGCAGCCGTCGACTACACATCTTAGGTTGAGAGCCTCACAAGGATACAACCAGATGGGTAGCCAATGGCTATAGTCATTAGTCAGAGCCAATCAAGGTAAAGTACTTCGAGTACTTAAGCAGATGCACACACTGCATCAGTGTTCAGAGACCAGGTTATTGCACCAGTCATTGTACCAGGCTTAAATACTGTTTAAATGCTGCAATAAACTAGTTAAACTACAAGTATCTCTTGCTTGTGTGGAACCAGACATAAGACAGACCTTAGAGAGATCTACGGTACCGGAGGTCTATGAGGCTTGCCCGTAGTGATATACTATCTCAGCCGTACCTGAGACTACCGCCGTACTGCCGTACTTAAAAGACCTCGCACTTTGTGTGCTGATTATACCATTGACTTATCATGTAGGTCATTCCAGTAACAATGGATTTTAACTACCTCACTTTCCAGATACGTTAAACATGTAGGCGAGCCATCTAAAGGGGTCTCAGGAAAGAAAAAATGTTTTGAAATATAGATACTACTATTTGTGATGATTTAACAAATAAAAATAGTTTGTCTCAACTACATGTTTTCAATGAGTATTAGAGATATTCTCTATTTTCCTTTAACGGTTCCATGTTATTTTTCAGGTTGTGAATGGTAAATGTCTTGTCCAACAATTTTGGCCAAATTCATTTGTACAAAGTGCTGTTGGGGTATTTCTAATTGTTATAGAGTTTATTTTACCCATATTTATACTGTTTTACTCCTATGGAAGAATTTTGTGGGTTTTAACAAGGAGAATGGATAGTAATCTCAGCACCCAAAATGACACATTTGAAGTAGCAAGAAGAAACACTGTGAAGACTTTTGTATTAGTTGGTGTATCTTTCATAATCTGCTGGGGCCCTGATCAAATTTATTTCCTTTTGTACAACTTGGGATTCACAATGAACATAGGCATTAATAGTTCATTCATTAAATTTGTTATTTTCTTGGTTTATCTTAACTGTACTATCAATCCATTTATCTACATTGTAAAGTATGACGACTACCAAGTCGCCCTAAAGAAATTGTTCAGGTGCCGATTGACGGGTGACAGAGAGGAGTTACAAATAAAAAGCTGTGGTTTTAATTCATCTGTTACAGTTATCAGCAGTATTGCTTAGTTTTGTTTCCCCGTTTTCCATTGCAAACAGTGGGATGACAAAAATTTGACAGGTGAAACATTAACCGCAATTTCGTTCTGGTACTTTAAGAATATGGGTTAGTTTCCATGTAAAATGTATTTGAATGTATTTTATTCTACGGAATTGGGTAAAAATATTTTCTGTATTATTAAAATGTTGTTCCTATATTGGTGTTGTTCCTATATCACCCTGAAGGAAGTTCAGTAAATTCTGGATATCAATAAATTTTATGGTGATCTATAAGATAATATTTGGAAGTATAAATAAATAACAAATACATTTCTTTCAAAGCTAATACTGCACAATTATATTTTAAATAATGGAGGGCTGAGCTACATTGGAATTTTTCCAGTTTAGCAAGGGATGGCTCTGATATTCAGAGATTTCCCACAGAGCACATGGTTAATTCTAATTCCTGTTTGTTGTATTATTAGCTCGGTCCTTCTTTCCTAATAAGCCTTCTCTCTCTGTACTTGTGTGGTAATTAATAACTAAATGCATCTGGTTTCAGTGGGCACTCCAGCATTGAGACTCCACTACTTAAGCTGGGCTGTGCCTAATCTAAGCTGTGTATGGTAAGGAACCCTTGTGCAGTTTTCACTCTTGGGCCATATACCCCCTATGCTATGTTGCTATTGAGTGTTGTGTAATAGTGGGCTAGTTTGTTAAAGCTGTCAGCTTGCCCTGTTACTAAATGGTTCATAGCCTTTTGTTAAGGGAGAATGCGGTTTCTCTCTCACATGTATTGTATATATCTTATTTAAGGTAATCATTTAGGGCATTACCTTGCATGATGGAATATCTATAAATAGCAGAGCCATCCTATGGTATACTAGAAAAATTCTAATGTAGCACAGCTCTCTCTAATATAAATTTTCGAAACAAATATATTTGTTATTTATTTATGCTTCTTAATTTCTCACAGACCACCATTGTAAAACCCTCGCAAATGGCAGAATTGACTGAACTTCTTGCACTGCATATAATCGTGTTTTTCCATAATTGCCAGATCTGACAAATCTGGCATTTTTGTGTTTCAGTTTAAGTCTTATTTTCTGGTAGATATCTTGACATGTCAGTTATTTTAATATATATTATTAATTAGAAATTAGAGTTGCATATTCCACCAACTTTTACACTGGCTGTAAAAAATTTAACATAGGTAAAAATAGGAAAGAAGTAATTGCCAGATCTGTCAATTTTGTGTTCTGGTAATTAAGGAATAACTCGATTGCGTATTAAATGAATTTCACTGCATACAATTTACCAATTGTCCGCCTTCTTCCTAAATTCAGTCACCACAAGGGGATTCCTTTAGTCTTGCACTTCCGTAACATTTAAAAGAAACCATTTCAGACACAATGGCAGTTTTATCATTGGTCTCTATGATGCTTTTTATATGTTTCCGCTGCTCTTTCTTCAAAATATAAGCCCACTTTTTGCACAACAGTGTTCATGTTCTTTGCAGTTGAACTAGTTTTATATGTTTGTACATGTCAAATATTATTTAAAGGTATTGCTTTATATATGGAAAAAGTCACTGATGATCCAGTAACTGTTTTATGGCTCAGTTAGCTTTTAATTTTAAGTGTGAGTTGTCTCGTTATTCCTCATTGAATGTTACATGGTAAATGTGTTATGATAATGTTGTCGGCTTGATTCTTTGATTGCGAATAAAAAAGTTATCAAGCATTCACAAGGAACTTTTCACTGCATAGAGCAAAAGATCAGGAGATTCCGACCTGACCAAAAGAACTAAAGATCTTTGTGACGAGTTAGTTGCTATAAGAAAAAAAGAATTCCATCCTGCCACATTCTTACTGGCATATTTAAAGGCATATTGTACTGATAGTACCTTCCAAGATTCATTTCGGTAATTTGAGGATCGAAAAGAATCGACAGTGTCGAAAGAGGTTATCTATATCATTTCGTTTGAGTCAATCAGCGAATGTCCGATATCAAAATATTTTTATGAACCTTGTGTGAAATCAGTGAGTGAGTACAGACGTGATTGGAAACTTTTGGCGGGAGAATTATATCACATAACTTGAATCGCTACGTTTGATTAGTGAAACCTAGCAAATTATTGTTATCATCAAAAGTAAAAAACTAATTCATGAAATACTCCCTGCAAGATTAAATAAAATAGTGGCCGTCTGCAGAGGAATTTTTTTTAGATGAGAAATGCTTTTTTGGTGCACAAGAAGATAAATGAAAAATATCAGGATTTTCACTTGGGTAACCCGTTGGATTTAACCCACCTTAACTCACATTGAGCTGATCATTGAAAAACTCGAAATTCTACTTTGAGAAGAATGACCATTGGTGGCCGTTTTGATAAGCTAAATTATTGTAAGCCATCTTAGATATCAGTCATCACCCAAAATCACAAATGCTAGAGCTATGGCAAATATTATTACTTTTGCAATGGGTGCTATTAAAGATGGTCCAACAACATGTTTGGTTTTTGTATGTGGAAACGCTTCCAATCCTCCATATTACCATTACCAAAATCACACGATATCTGCCATGATTCCACCATTCCACACAGAGAACTTACAACAGAAACCAAACTCTACTAAATTTTGGTTTATCTTTAATTTGCACATGTTGTCTGCCATCTTGAATGGTAGCCATTAGAAAAAATAACAAAAATGACTTTGCCATTCAGCATACAGTCTTGCATCAAAAACTAAACAGTACAAAGTTTAGGTCAATCTTCAACTTGAATATGTTGTTAGCCATCTTGGATAATTACCCAGGCATAACAGTTACTCCCAAGAGGCACACCAGGTATTCTGAGCATGCATACCCAATTAAATACATTAACTAAAAAACAATGCATACCAGTTGCCTAGAATAGCCACGCCAGTTACTTAGGATAGGCATGCCAGTTACCCTGAAGCTAACTCCTAGGCTGGGTTCAGTATCGCTTTGCATGGGTTCAATCTCATCTTACACAAATTCTACAGAGTCACAAAAGTGAAACTCTTAGCTTCTTGATATTTTGTGCTTTCTTGGTTCAGGCTTCTGCTATGTAAAACGAGTAAATCATGGCTTTGGATTAATATTTGTGGCCATCTTGAATGATTACCCAAACTCGCAGAACAGTTACTCCCAAGAGGCACACCAGTTTTCCTGACCATGCATACGAAATTAAATATATTAACCCAAAGAACATGCATACCATTTGCCTAGAACAGGCATGCCAGTTAATCAGGATAAGCATGCCAGTTACACCAAAGTTACATAAGTTCTACCGTGTCACCAAAGTGAAACTTTAATCTTCTTGATACTTTCTTTAACCAAAAAGGAAAAAGAAATCCACATCCGTTCTTTTAACCTTGATGTGATGTTGAGGGGTATAAACAGGGGTATAAGACGTGATTTGATGGTTATGCATTGAAATGTATGACCTATATCATGATATAAAATATCAGATAGTGTAAAACTTACAAAGAGTCGACTGGTATGCACAAATGTTATGCATAAAAGTCACCATGCATAAATGTTGAAACAAACATTAGAAAACTTGGAAAACTCAGAAAAGCTAAAAATTTCACAGTGGATGACCTTTGCTGAATATCATTCACTAGTTATTGCATTTTTGGCCATCTTGGATGGCAGCCATTACCAGAAATCACATAACTGGCAACTTACAGAGTCAACATAGAGACTTGGAACAAAAACCAAACTCCATTAAGTTTGGACTCAGGCTTGGGCTTGGACTCAGACCCACATTCAGGCTCAGGCTCAGACCTAGAATTAGACTCAGAATTAGACTCAGACTCTGGCTTGGACTCAGACTCAGGCATGGCTTGGATTTCAGCTTGGGTTTGGGAGGTCTATTAACTGGTTGTGAAATAGCACAGGTCCCAGGTATGGCTGAGACTGTATGTTGAATGACGGTTGAAACCTCAACTGGCTGGTGACCTTCTTGATGGGTCTTATGATCAGTTCCAATGATGAGCAAGAGATATGTTCAGTTTACCAGTTTATTCCTGGAGTGTACAATCTACTTAGTTGAGTCTCCTTTGTGTAGTGTGAACATTTGGTCTGGCATCTAAGCTGTCACACTGTACTGTGCGAGCCTTAAGTACTACAAGCTGGTGGCTTGTGATAGGCTATGATTGACAACTGTCACTATTGGCCAGACACTTCAGGCAGAACCATAGGGCTCCCAACTGGTGAGTGTGTAGTCAACAGCAGCATGGGATCTTTTGGGCCCATGCAGGTGCAGGCTCAGAATTGGGCTCAAACTCAGGCTCTGACTCAGACTAGGGCTCAGGCTAAGACTCAAGCTCAGATTCAGACTCATCCTTAGACTCAGGCTTGGACTTGAACTTGGCTCAGACTTAGACTCAGACTTGGCTCAGACTCAAGCTTGGACTTGGGCTCAGACTTGGACTCAGACTTGGGCTCAATTTCAAGCTTGGACTTGGGCCCAGGCCCAGACTCAGACTCCAGCTGGGACTTAGGTTCAGAATTGGGCTCAGACTCAAGCTTGGACTTTGGCTTTCACTCATCACACTCATTTTATTCGTGACCTTTCTGCACTTAACAAAAAGTGGCAAAAAATTGTCAAAAATCTGAAACATTTATGCGTAGCCCAAATCAAACCGCTTAGGTAACTTTACAGAGTCACCAAAAAGCTCCTTTTTACCATCACTACACCTGGTATTCTGGTGTCTTTGCTGACGAGCAGTATGTAAAATCAGGTCAGGTAAGTGATTGGCAAGAGTCACACCAGAGACGAATCTGAGGAATGCGTCACACAGAGGTAACAAAACAGGCACACAAGGGGAACTACCCTTGCTTAGAAACCCAGGGTAGACGTCCGAAACCGGGATTCCAGTTGCCCTACAAAAATGACTGCTGCCCATGAAAGAAGTTTTCCTGCAGTTCACTACATTTAATGTCAACTTAAATTTTATTTGACAGTCAGTAGAGTTATTCAAATGAAGCTGTAAGGAATGAAGATTCTTTGTGTTAGTTCGTGTCTGAACAACCGAATAACCAGCTTCTATGAACTCAAAGCAGTAGGCCTGACTGAATATAGACTAGTTTCAAGAACAACTTCGTTACCTAGTTTTACAGTGTGATTTCGCACGTTTCCAAAAATGACGGATCAAGAGGTATGGACGCCTGTTGTTGACGACGTTACCTCCACTACAGTGTAAAATGATGACAAAAGAAGTAACGATATTAGTGTTTTGGCGTTACTCTCTTCCATAATTACTTCAGTTGGAATCGTTTCAAACGCAACTGTCATTGTAGCTTTTTTAAATCACAAAAAGTTAAGACGGAAAATACCAACTATGTTTATCATTAACCAGGTAAGTTTTAGGTTACACTGACTGCTCTACATTTTAAATTTCCTAGTTTTAAGTTAGGAAATCCTACATTAATATCTTGCTGACTGCGCTAAGTTGACATTTGGCTGTCAGTCTCAATCTTTGAGAGCTTTATAAAGTAATGCTCTATTGATTCTTTCCAAAAGTGCAGTGGGATGTGAAATAAAGTTCAGTTTACAGATCCTACTAATATCTGCTTAGCTGAGTCAGCAAGCATTAGAGTAAACACCAAGAGGTCCTAGGTTCTATCCCCACTGAAGGCAATTTATTTTTGCTGAATTTATTTTGCTGTTCTCCGTTTAAGACTTTATTGGCAATGTTAGCAGAGATCGACCAAATACATAAACATGTCAAGCAATCGACCTATTTGAGTGGAAGTTTGATATCCTAATGTTGTGTTGGCACTGCACATTCGCAGGAAATACAGGTTCCACAAATGCACAGTCAATTGAGTAATCAAGTATAGCCAAATAAATATTTCTTGAGATATCGTACCCCAGACAAAATGACCACCCTCATGTCAAACTGTGATTTGACATAGTGCAATCACTCACTATAGACACATACTCAGTACGAGGGAAGGTAATGTTTTCAGTTCACAGGAGAGGTTCCTTCCCTAAATGCACTAGAATCTATCCCATGGTGCAATGGCGCGGCCCTCGCCTCAGCCAAAGCTTCATGGGATAAGACTCCGCCATCTCCCTGCCCTTTCTCTGGCTAAATGATTATAGAATAGAGCCCTGGCGTCTCTACCTTTTTCCCCGTCAAGGTATCTTGAGATCAGACCTCGCCCTAATCCCTACCACAAACCAGGGTATTATGGGATAGCCCCCCATGAGGATCAAATCACTGAAGACCAGTTCAGAAAGGAATGGACTGGGAAGGGGGCATCCCCCTACACGCACACCCCACACCTAACAGCCATGGCCCCTCCCCGGGCAGGATGAGGACGTTGGTTATGGTCGATATGCCCCAACTGGAAATCTTCTTGATTGCACATGGTTCAAACCAGGACTTCATTCGAAATTGTGTGACAAAGACATCATTCAGCACTGGGAAACATTAAAATGTTATTCAGACAGACAAATTGACAAGTACTACAAAAGCTATTATGTAATCGTGAATTCATATTTTTCAAGACTTTGTCAGAGGCTAATTTTATATTTATCAAATATAAATTATATGTCGCAGTATTTCGCCAGGTAGGTAAAGATGGTACCTTTTAGCCACTGGTATCCGGCGGCAGGGCTGAGCACTAGCTCCGGTCCTCCATACGGCAGTCCTTGTCCTATTTAATTACATATGCTGGTGTGTCACACATGCTTAGGAATGCAAACTGAGTACTTGGCTATTGAGATTGGGGAGTTTGCTGGTGGAACCCCGAGCACCAGCTAAAAAGAGTCAATGACTAATTACCATTAAGAATGCAGAGGGCTCTGGCAGGAGCCAGAGGCCAGTATCCCAGTTTGCCGGTCAAGGTGCTCTGGTGGAGTAGGGACAACAGGCTCTCTGATAGGCTATTCAAATTATGACCCAAATCCGAGTTCAAGACCAGATCCAGAACCCCGAACTCTGTGGGTTCAAGTATTTATAGGGTTTTTGGGAGGGGGCATGGCTGTCCAGGGTGCCAGGTGCACATGCATGAGCCATTAATTACTCATGCACATGAGTAACCATGAGTATGGGCTGGCTGTACTCATGGCAGTCCAGTTGTCCTGGATGGCATCAAATAGCCGATTAAAGAAAGGGTGGATAAGGGCCAGTGGAGGTCAAAAAGGTCAAGGGGATGCACCTAGGCCGGTTTTACCGAAATAAATATATAAATATGAACCTGTATTTTCATCTTTGAATAAATATTAAAGAAAATTTACTTGCAGCTGAGGAAACTGCAATCCGGATGCTTGAAAAAAGTCTAACAATTGGAAGTCCCTTGTGGTAAAATATGAGGACAATTGGCTTTTAATTAGTATTGTGTATCAATAACGGAAATCCCACAAAGCCCAATTATAAAGCTCAGAAGTCCCTTTCCAGATTATTTTAGTTTTTTTTAACCCACAAGGAGTGGTATTTCTTCTTAAGAAAGGAGGCTGTTTTTCAGCTTTATGCCCTCTGTGGAACTTTCTCTTTTGGATAATCTTGGATAATCTTTTTCTTATTTTTGAAAATAATGTGTTTGATATCTATTAATACTTCGAAATATATTTTCTCAGCGACCACCATTGTAAAATCTCTATCACGAACTTGTAGTACCGTCACAAATGTCCGAATAATTTTGATGTTGTTAAGTATGATATAGCTCGAATACCAATACTGTTTTAGCAGCCAGAATGGTCAGCTAATCTCTTTCCCAATTATTGTCACATTCAAATCTTAATTTGTGACCAATTTGTAATGTATGTACATTTCAGAGCTTTTTAGACTTGGCTGTATCCATTGAGTTGCTATTAACTAGTTTGACTCTAAGAGACGCATATGTTGTTAGAACTACTGGATTATGGGCATCAGTAGAGTGTGGACTGTGGAATTCTAAACTCTTATTGTGGGGATTCCTCATTTCATCTACCTGGAATATTGTGACGGGAACTTTTGAGAGGTAAGTTAAGAGGAAGAGCGCACACTGTGCCGCGTACTCAATAATGAGTTCCGAGTCCTGTCAACACTTGTATGTGAAGTACATGGATCAAAAAGGCTCGACTCCAGTGCTGGCCATGAAGAAGTTCATTGCATGCAGGCGATGAAGACATCATCAGAAGCCCAAAATGTCTCCTTTTTGAAAGGAAATTTACGGAAAGACTTCAGAATATGGTTTACACAGAAAACAGGTGGGCAAAATATCATGACGTATTTTTATGTTTTTCAGATATTTGGAAATAGTACACCCTATTTGGCATAAAGCCAATTTCAAAATAAGCTCGATCTATATCAGCTTTGCGATTATATGGTTGTTTGGTTCAATTGTAACTACGGCAGTTCATGTACCTACTACAAAGGTAAGTATGGATTAATGTACTAGTTTGAGGTAATAGTTGACCAGTTTTGAAGCTCAGCATAAAATATGTCGAATTTTGATCAATTTCCCTTTTCGTTTTGAGAAAAGTTAAATATTCTTGGTGTTGTTTTTCAGGTTGTGAATGGCACATGTCTCGTACATCAATTTTATCCTAATACTCTTACACAAAGTGCTGTTGGGGTACTTCTAATTGTTATCGAGCTTGTTTTACCCATATTTATACTGTTTTATTGTTATGGAAAAATTCTGTGGGTTTTGACAAGAAGAATGGATAATAATATCAGTAACCAAAACGACACATTTGAAGTAGCAAGAAGAAACACACTGAAAACTTTTGTATTAATTGGTGTATCTTTCATAATCTGCTGGGGCCCAGATCAAATTTATTTTCTTCTTTACAATGTTGGTTACGACATGAACTTTGATAAGAATAGTTATATCATTAAATTTGTTATTTTCTTGGTTTATTTTAACTGTACTATCAATCCATTTATCTACCTCATAAAGTATAAAGATTATCATATTGCTCTGAAGGAACTGTTCAGGTATAGGTCAAAAGGTGACAGAGGACAGTTAGATTTGAAAAGTAATAGTGGTAATTTGTCTGTAGCTACAACCAGCAGTGTAACTGAGTTGTGAATTGTCACCACAATAATATCAACTTGAAGATTTTCTTTCGACTGAACTACGGACACGGACATGAATAAGGATTTGCTAAATTTTCAACCAATACCTGATTTTTGAAATATACTGCTGAAATTTAGCATTCTACACGGTAGGGAGTTCAATAGATAATACTGACTTGTTGTGGACTGTTCCTTGTTAGAAGCATCTCAATTTGCGGTTTGACAAAATCTGCAAATGTCACTCAGATTTTGGAGAAAAATTACGTCGTATTGCAATTGCACAGCACCTAAATTGTAAACAGCTAAATAGATGAAGCACTGGCCTGATGCACTTTGTAGTTTCCTTAATATTTACTTGAATGTCCCTTTTATCTTTGCCGTTAGCATTAGATAGACTATTTACTTGTTCCAGTATTTCATCTTTAAATATCAAACGTATATATATATATATTCTTGTAAAATATGTGGTGAATAATGTAGTCTAAAACCTTAGATTCCTAATAAAATGTTCTTAAGCGCATAATTTTGTTACCAAATTATGATGAATCCCAAAAGAAACAAGCTATATTCACTTCATTAATAAAAGGCTGAATATAACCTCATTTGATTTTTTTAGAATTTAGAAAAATATTGTCTGACCAGTTCTTCTTTACCATTTACATTACAAGTTTTAATGTAGCTTATGTAGGCATGAGATCACACGGATTGTTTCCTTTCCTTTCACGTAGATAGTACCTCTGTAGAGTTTAACTGTTCAGGTATAGGTCAACAGGTGACAGAGGGCAGTTAGATTTGAAAAGTAGTAGTGGTACCTTGTCTGTAGCTACAACCAGCAGTGTCACTTAGTTGGACCAAATGGAAATGCTTTCTTACAGACACACCTTTTCAGTATGACCATATATGGTTTCATGTGGAGCTCTTGAGTAAAATTTTAACATTAGACGGTTCTCCTCAGGACCCAAGTGTACTTAGAATCGACACCCCAGAACAACTAGTAATGACTTACAACATAAGTTTTTGTTTCCATTTTAAAGTAAAAATATTTAACTGAAATGCAAGTAGGGTACAACACAATTGGAAGCCACCGGCTGAGTAGTGTGCAGGGCTCTTAGTGGATTTGTTATACTACACGACCTCTAGACCATAAAAATTAGCATTGAAAATGTACCCAATGCTCAAAAAAGTACAATCACAGATATATTAATGAAATGTTATGTATTTTCGGAAAGGAATACACTTTATTAACATAACGAATCGCAAAATTCAATCATTAATGCATTAACATTTCTACACGCGCCAATGTCTATCGATATCTTGTTAATTTCAAGTTAAAAATAGCAAAACCACTTCACGATATTTACCGCTTAGCTTTTTGTGAGATTGGCCATCAAAAGGCGATAATCATTTGAAAATTTTAAAAAATGGGAAACTCCCAGGATTTCTCCCATGACTGGATATTGCAGGAATAACTTGCTATCAAGTATCATAAACACAAGTCGGATCAAACGAAGCAGCCAACGTCATTGCAACATCTCTTGAAACAAACCAACGACGTGATTAACGACGTCAGTATAACATGGCATTATGACGTTGAATTTGTGTACTATTCGGTGGAAATTTCGATCAGTATTTGACGCTAATGGGTACTTATTCTTTTGATTACATTCACAAATCTTCAGGCGCTCTAATACACAAAATAAGCCTGAAAAGACCCGAATTTTCTTACCATATTCATCTGGCCGTTTTCATTGGATCCTTTCGGGTACACTTTGTCTCCAACTTGTAACTCGTACAGAGTGGAACAAGTGGAATCCCCATAGCCATGCGCAGAACTGGCTTTGCACACAAACGTTGTAACGTTGTTCGGTTTCTCCACAAACAGTTCTAATATAGCCGTTGATGAACTTTTATTTCGTGTGGCCAACAACAAACTGTAGGTTCCATTCTGCTTGGGTGTGAAGATGCCTGAAATGGGTCACAAAAGACTGTATTTACAGCGCGATTCACAAAGCCAAGGGATTCACTGCTTCACGGTTTGCTTGGTACTATTCCTGAAAATCCCCCATTGGAGTGAATGGCCCTTGGCTGGTACGCACCCCTGCGTACCGTACTGCTTTGTGAATCGCGCTGTTAGATCAGACCCGGTGATCAACAGAAACTGTCCTCCACGGATCTAGAGACGCCCAAAGTATTTCCACCCCTTCACGAAATCGTCGATCCGCACAGGTAAGTGTAGATTGTGCATAAAATTTAACTTTGCACAAACAAAAAAGCAAATTCTAACGAATAACCTGTCGTGGGATCGTAGCTGTCAAGCTGATCCAGGACTTCCGTTGGGAACTTAAAGATGGTGTCTACTGTCACATCCGCTTCCGCTGTGTCCTGTGCATCCGGTTTATACGACGTAGCTGTGAACGCATCTCTTGGCGCTGAAAACCGTTGCCAAGAGAGTAACACATTTCTAGAGACAACAAAATGGTATTGACTCCAGACAGTCTCTGTCATTACCGCCGGCATCCGAAGGATGGGAAGGTACTGTTTTCACAGGTGTGTGTCTATCCCCTCCTGCCTCCGGCCAGGACCAGGACAGGCTTGTTAAATATACATTTACAGACAGTTTACACCATATTAATCAAATGAACGTCAGCGCCAGAAAGAGTCAAAAGTCATACGATGATCTCAAAATACCATACCTTGTCAACTTACTTTTTTATCAACTAGTAAATTAATAGTCAGTTTACTAATTGAAATGGTTTTGCTTTACCTTCTAACTTCTCTACCCTGTCATTCAACTGATTGAGTTTCTGCAGAAGCTCTGTAATAACACCATTTGTCACCATTTCATCTGCAAAATACAAGATTCAACTATATGTTTGGTTTGGTCTTAAAAACTGACGTATTTCCCGCATCACAGAGCAAGGGATTCGGTTTAAAAGGCTTCCCGAATTTTAATTGTCTTTTTAGTTTGAATGAATTTGTATGAATATAAAATGTATTATTTTCAATTGGTGACATTTTGTTTTCAAAATTTTTAAGAAAATTAACATAATTCTTCTTCAAATGTGGGGAGTCTAATTCAAGGATATCAAATTAAATCTACTCCAATAACGTACATTAAGACATACGAAATCAGGCAAGATTAAAACATGACGAAATCAAACTGTTTTCTTTTCATATAATTTAGGCTGATTCATTTTTAATACAATTTATTTCAATTGAAATATTAATTTTCTTCTGACATCGTCTTTGAACTGGTGGATTCACGCCTTCCCTTACCGTGAATACAAAGTCAGACTAAACTAATTCAATTAGAAATTTCCAACCAGATTAATGAATTTTTTCTAATCGTAATTAGTGCCGCTGATAAAGGTACTACCTACCCTTGTTTCCACTGGCAACTTGACAGTTAACGTTGCAGGCGAAATCTTTTGCTCCAACGGCCTGACAGGCTGTACACGTCACCAGAGAATTTCCGACGGTTTCGCAATGAGCAACATTCAAGATGACAAAAGCCAGCACCATGAAGCGAGACATTTTTTGTCACAACAACCTGGCAATCTTGATAAATGACAAAAATTGTTTTTCAAAATTTAAAAAGTTACAAACGAACGAACTTGAAATGTTTAACTCTGGTCTCCGACAGTAGTTTCTAAGTAGCCTTCAATAATCAATATAATACTCGATTACCTATGTTCTTTAAATGTATCCACTTCTTCTTACAGAAGAAACTTCCCTCTGAAGTTTATCTATTCAAGCTGATAAACTTTTTTATTCGTTTGTTGACTTCAATAAAAAAACCCTCTAAATTATAAGCTACCTTTAACGAAAAAGTATACTAATCAAAAGGAAAGACGAGGTGAAAGTTACTTTCATATCTATGTGTAGAAATATCTTTGTGCACGTTGTTATAGAATAGAAGTTCTGTTCAATTATTCAAAGTGAATTGATGAAGCCAGAACCTACGTATTTCATACATTCAATTATTCAAAACACTGTATCATACAAAGTAGCCTCAATTGTAAACAACATCGGCACATCACGGGAAAAAATAAATCAATAAATGAAACAAGAGCCAGAAAGCCAAGGGACTTTTGGCTGTTTTATGTTTCATGTCCTAAAAATATCTATTTGTCCTGCAATGATATGAATTGACCAGGTAGCTTAGCTTGACTCATATTGTGCCTCTTCTGAATGTGCACTCGATCATGGTGAAGGGCGTTAATATATTCTACCATTTGCAATGAAATCAGTAAATTCTGTCTAAGGTTTTACTACGGTGGTCTATGAGAAAATATTTGGAAACATAAATAAATAACCAATACATTTCTTTCGAAAATAATACTGCACAATTACATTTTATATTAGGGACAGCAGAGCTACATTGGAAATTTACCACTCTACATAAGGATGGCTCTGATAATCACAGATATTTTTACAGTAACATGCACATGATAAAAATCTTTGAATATCAGGGACATCCCTAAGTCAACTAAAAAAATTCCAATATTGCTCAGCTCATCCTAACTTAAAACTAATGTCAGAAATAAGAGGAAAAAAACTACTACAGTAGCCACACACCCTGGCTGTATTTTTTCTACATGGTACATTGACAACTTTAGGCCTCCAAACCTAAGGTTTCTTCCTGGAAAAGTCCTGGATCAGCACTAGAAGCTCATTTTTCCTACGACATAAATTTTTAGCAGCGACATTTTTCAATGTTGGAACAAGCTGTCACACCATGTCCTGTTCTTTATGATCCCATTTTGATGCTGGTGACGTTAAAAGATTTAGAATGAATCCGGTCGAATTATGAAACTATGAAACAAATGCATCCTCCTCTCAGGTAATAGCACGAATTTTTAAGAAGTGTACATAAAAAACCTCCAAATTCTTCAAAATGAATTTAAAATGAACTTGATTTAAATTTGATTTAAAATTATACTATGGTGAGATGCCCTCGAATATGAAAAGGCAAATTTCTGGTTAAAAAAAACTGAAATAAATAATGAAGATCCTTCACAGAAGTGATATGTTGATCAAAAGTGAACTTGAATTAACAGTAAATAGTTTGAATCATTCTATGTTCAATTTTTTTAATCAATTATAAAATTGAGAAAGATATTGACACGACAATTTTCAACAATTACAAATACTATAATTAAGCTAAATAATTGTTCAATACACCTTAAACCTGAAACCTCCTGTTTTTGTTTTTTTTTCTTTTTGACAGTAGCCATTTATTGTATGCTTTTGACATACATGTGCTTCCTTTAGTAAGTACAAAATACATGACTGACATGACATAACCACATTAACAAGAGTACAAGAAGTCTTCACCATTGAATATTGGTTTTCAAGTTAACGTTTACAAATTACCATTACAAGTAGAAACATTAAAAAGAAACTACGATCGTTACGTTAAATCCCATCGTCAATGACAAGTATGTCTAATACACAAGGTAAGCCTGGAATGAACCGAACTTTTCATACATGTTCATTTTGCCATTTTGATTAGACCCTTTTGGATAAACCTTGTCACCAACTTGTAGCTCGTAAAGGGTGGAGCAAGTGGAATCCTCGCTCCCAGAGAGAGAGAATGCTTTGCCAATTAAACGTAAATCACCGTTGGTTTTCTCCACAAACAGGTTTAGTGCTACAGTTGATGTTGCTTGGCTTCGTGCGGCCAGCAACAAACTGTAGGTCCCATTATGCTTTGGTGTGAATATGCCTACAATAAATCATGAGGTGTAAGTTATATGTCATATTTATTGAATTCTTTACAATGAAATTAAATGCACTGCTAAAAAAGAGAAAGTTGGAGAAATCTTTAAATAAATTACCCGTTTCCGGATCATAGCTGTCCAGCAGATCCAAGACTTCTGTTGGGAATTTATAGATGGCGCCAGGTATAATATCCGCTTCCGCTGTGTTTTGTAGAGAATTGTTGAAGGATGTAGCTGTGAATGCGTCTCTCGGGGCTGTAAAACGAGTTTATTGAGAAATTTTTAAGACATTTCCAGCACATTTATTGCAGGAATCTGAATTCAAACGGTTTTCGTATTACCTTCAATTTTCTGTCTATTGTGTTTACTCTTTCATTGACTGTGTCATTCAACTGTTTCATTTGCTGCATCAACTCAAAAATAACGCCATTAGTAACCACCTCGTCTGCGAACAAGGAGATTGACTCGTAAGAAATTCTGTTAATATTGCATGACTGGATATGAAACATTTTGACGAATAATGTTTCCATTGACAATTTTTCAGTGAACGCTACGGAAGACTTTCCAAGATTTTACAACATAGACAAAATTTACATTGAGTTTTACTTGATAGCACTTACCGCTGTTTCCATTGGCAACTTGGCAGTTAACGTTGCAGGAGAAATCTTTGGTTTGAACGGCCTGACACGCCGTGCACGTCACCAGAGAATTTCCGGTAGCTTCACAACGCACGGTGTTGATGATAAAAACTAACGACAACAATATGTAGCAAGACATCCTTACTTCATATTAACCTGTATGTGCTGTAATCTACGAACAGTAAAAGAAAACTGTGTGAAAAACAGTGTGTAATTGTTCCATGTTTTCTTAAATGTATCACCTGACAACAATTTCTGCAACGTGAGGATAATACCTTTGTAGCTCAATATCTTTACTTCGAGTTGATATGGTATATAATTCTTCTTCTTAATATGTGTGCTGAAAATATCTGCAATTACAGCCTGCGTAAATTGATTTATTGGATTTTTTCAATTATTCATTATCAGAGTTCACACTTGGTTCACACTTTCATGAATTGACAGGATGGTTTTGTGCTCTTCTTGGACTTTTGGCTTTATTTGTGATAATACGTACATAGAGCTACATGGCCGCAAAAGATAATGGTCTTACAACAAAAATATGCCACATATGCAGTATTCATGTCAAGGTCAATTATCCACGGGCGAAAATATGTACAGACAACTGTGACTCCTTTAACACTTGTCCCGAATACACTATGTATTAGACTACATACACAAATGTAGATGTACAGCAACAGAAGACCACACGATTCCCAAAAATAACGATCCTTTCCTATTTTGGTGAATTAGGTGAATTAATCTAATCAGATACTGTGGGTTCCATTCTGCTTTGGTGTGAAAATACCTTTAAAGTATTATCACAAATGCTTGCAGAAGATCAATTTTTCCACAATGAGTCAAATTAGATTATTGAAGAGGTTTTAAAAAGAAATGGGTTGAGGCATCACCTGGGGGAGGTGGGTACCCCAGTCAGACCTGTAGCCAGGGGGAGGGTACACCAATCAGACCTGTAGCCAGGGGGATGAGGGGAGTGGAGGCAGGTACCCCAATGACGCCTGTAGCGAGGGGAGGGGGTATCCCAGTCATAACTGTAGCTGGGGAGGGTACCCCAGTCAGACCTTCAGCCAGGGGGCAAGGGAGAAGGGTAGCCAGTCAGGCCTGTAGCTGGGAGAGGGGTACCCAGTCAGGCCTGTAGCCAGGCAGGGGTACCAAGTCAGACCTGTAGCCACAAAGGGGAGGGGTACCCCAGTTAGACCTGCAAGTGGGGAAGGGGGTACCCCAGTCAGGTTTGTAGCTGGGAGGTACCCTGGCCAGTTCACGGATAGCCCTTCCGTCCCTACCCCCTCCAGCGCACACACACTCTACACCGCGGGCGGTATGCCTCTTGCGGTCAAACAAGAGGATTTTCTTCTTGTAATCGTGCATCTACCGTGCCATTCAACTGTTTCAATTGTTGAAGAAGATCCACGCTATTTGCAGTTTAACCTTCAACATGAGTCAATATTTATGACTTCACCTTTCCATTGGTAGGCATAATTAGTCTTCAGTTTACTATGCCATAATGTCGACAAAATCTTGAAAGCTCTTAAAGAGAATATTATGATCCATGATGTCCCAGTGTAATTGCATCAGAAAGTGACATTCTTTAAAATGGAAAATTCCTTTTCTTTCTCATTCAGCTTCACCGATAATATTCAAACAACTTCTAAACATTATTGGAAATTAAATGCTTTTAAGGGCTGTCGTCTATTCAGAAAAGGTGAGATTATCTGAGAGTAAAACCACTGCCACGGGCTCTCCTCCTGCAAAACCTGTCTTGTAACATATCAAATGATTCAGCTCAACGTCAGTAACATAAATACACAGTAATTAATGCAAAATCACCATTATTAATCCAAATATAGTAGTTTTTATCTTGTTTTTTGGAGCAGCTAAATCCAAAATTTTCTGCATAATATCCGATTTTCGATGAATTTTTACACCCAGAAATATTCATCCAAATAACTTATCCTTTGGTATAAAGACAGCCAGGTATCCAGTGAGTATGCACAAGAAATTTCCGACAGCTAATCTAATTAAAAATGCATTTTCTGGGGGTTGAAGTTGGCTCATAATCCAAAAATTTGTGTGTATGATTAGCTGACTAAATGCTAAATGAGACCAGGAAGGCCACTGCTTGGCTTGCTCCATGTGACAGTGGCTCTCTGTGGTCTATTGTCTTTGCTTTGCTGCCGTGACTTTCTGGACCATTTGTGTGGTCTCAAAAGGCAAATTAGCAATTCCGTCAATACAGGGGTATGAGTAAGGACCTAATTAACACCTCTATTCAGTGGTGAGCGATTCTGAACAAAACTCATTCCAGGAGACCAACAATAGAAAGTCCAACCCAAGTGAATTTTCTAGGCTTAATTTTCAATAGGGGTTCTCCAGCCCTTAAAAATCTATTTAAATTAGATAAAGACACTGGTCAGTCATGGCATTATTGCTAATAATTTATTCTCAGACCCTGAAGGGCCCTCAAACAAATTATTAGCTAATAATGCACTCTGACCAGGTCTTTATCTATAACTGAACGAAGAGCTGGTTGTCCGATCATTTACATGGACACAATTTACGCTATCAGGCACAAGGACAATACATGGGAAAACAAAGCCTGTTCATCAATTGCCAAAATGTCTTTTGCCTTTGAAACCTAGGGCAGACGTCACCAGACCTCCAAAACGGGGGTATCAGTGGCCCCACAAAAAGGACCTATGTTCTCCAAAACAAAATTTTAAAAGAAGCCTTTTGCGTTAATTGTTAGTAATAAGCATTATTTTTCTTTTGTTAACCTTCTAATTTCTGTAGCAGGGTATTTATTGTGTCATTCATTCGTTACAGTTGCCGAGAAAGCGCCGTAATTGCACCGTTTGTCAACAATTCATTTGAAAATAATAATGAGATGTAAAGCCAGCATGTACTTGACTTATTACTACCAATTTTTTAGCTGTATTCTTAAACAAAGAATTCCCAAACATTCCTAAAAGTGGACCTTTAGCTTTTGACATGAGCTTTGTTCCCACAGTTGCATTAGGACCTGGTATTTGTACCATACAACTGCACGATATAAACTTACCGGTGTTTCCATTGGCAACTTGGCAGTTAACGTTACAGGAGAAATCTTTGGCTTGACCGGCCTGACAGGCCGTGCACGTCACTAGAGAATTTCCGACGGTTTCAGAACGAACAATGTTGACCATTGCAAAAGTCAGTGACAATATTATGAAGGTGTACATGTCAATATTTCTTATTCTGGTTTCCAGGTGTACAGGAATCTTTTCACAATGATTCGGTAAAATTTAAAGATCTAGATCTATATTTTGTACACCAACTACGTACATATCGCTTACGAAAAGTACTGTACCATTACACATGTTTATTGGACAACAAAATACGTTCCTATCAAGGGTTGTATCCCACAAACTGCGTGAGTGTCGGGGTTTTACTCTCTATTTTAAAATCCCTGTAGTGTATCGAATGACAGTAAAAACTGGATCGGTTGACAGATCTGTGGTGATTAAGTTGATTTTACATGTGTGTGGGCAAAAAATATCTGTACTTGGGACTATATGAAATGATTAAGCGATAACCTGTTTTATTATTTATTGTCAGAAAATTTCGCCCCAATTTCAAATGTCATGCATGTCATCTGGAAGCAAAATTCAAAATTAGTATCATTCATAAAAATCCAGCAATCAATGAAAACTCCATAAAATTCGAAGGTTTTAAAAGAATATTCTGGAATTATTCAAGATCAGTATTGATTCCAAACAGCATGGTGCCCTAAAAAATAAATAAGTACGGTTCAAGTGTAACGAGGCACAATATTGATTTCGATCGTCTATGAAATTTTCATGCACGTGAAAAAAAGGAGAAAGAGATATGATCGATTTTTACATTCTGTTGAGTATTTGTTCAGAAGTGTATTTGAAACTTAACTTTTTATTGATCATTTTATTGATTAAGCTAGATATTAAAAAAACTATTTTGAAATGCATTGCATCTGTGAAAAGTCACTAGAAATTTGACACTTATTTTCATGACTCTCTTCAAATCATATTGTGCAAAATCTGGTGTTGGTTGGGTATGGATGCAATTTGCAGTTCAACATTAATCCTTTACCACGACAGAATTTTGAGTTTTCGCAAAATTGCTTTCATTGAAATCAGCGACAAAACAAGTTTCAATTGAATTTTTCACGATAACGAAATCTGACTCATTTCTGTCAGATTATCTGACAGATCTAAAGTTACACAGAACAAAATAAATTTTGTCAAAAATTGCCATCAGTGGGGTTTGAACCCACAACCTCCTGATCATCACTAATCAACTTTATTTCATTGGACTTCTAAGCAGGTGTGAGCTCAATTTCGACTGAAGGCAACTTTATTTTTGCTGAAACGTTTTAAAACCCCTCGATATCAATTTTTGTACAAAAATATCAGAAATGTCACATCACCAGCCACCACTGGGCTAGAAGTCAGATGCTTATTCTACTTTGAAACCCAGACATGTGTCGAATAGAAGACCCTCAAATAGAACTTTATTTCATGTTCTACCTTACGCTTTGGACTTGGATTATTTCTGAATTCAATAAGGCATGACTTTATAAGGGTCTGACTATCTATGACTGGCAAGAAATGACAGATTTGCAGAGTTGGATCAACATCAATCGTCTAATCCAGTGATGGTTGGTGCTGTGAGTTCAATTACCACTGAGGGCAACTTTATTTTTACTGAAACATTTGAAAACCCTTCTATGTAAGCTTTGTACAAAAATGTCAGAAATGTCAGATTTGTATTACTTCCGAAACCTCGAATATTGGCACTCAATTACGAAGGACTAGAATAATGAGTTGTCACGCATACTACTAGTACCACAAACGTTCATCAATTCTAGTACAAAAAATAAGCCTGGAATGACCCAAATTTCTTGGCCATATTCATGGTGCCACCTTCTCCTCTGGGATACACTTCATCTCCAACTTCTAGCTCGTACAGAGTGGAACATGTAGAGTCGTCTGTTTCATGTGCTGAGTTTGCTTTGCATATAAAGTGTAAATCTCCGTTTGGTTTCCGCACAAACAGCTCTAGTACAGCCGTTGCGGAGGGTCTACTTCTCGCGGCCAGTAGTAAACTGTAGGTCCCATTCTGCTTTGGTGTGAATATGCCTGCAGTCAATTAACATTGTGTTACCAATACTGAAAAAATTCCACCAACAGAAGTTTTTCCTAAATTACCATCAAAGTTGGCATATCCGTCAAACACTTATCTTATGTTTCCTTTGTTATATTTACAAAAGCTTGGTGGAAAATGCTAACTATGTATTAAAATACAAGCAACACAGATCTGCCAACATTGCCAAATTTGTGCAATGATGAAAAAATAGAATAACAACTTTAAGGATGATAACTTTTAGGCCTACTGAGTACGTTAAACTACCTGTTGCAGGATCGTAACTGTCAAGCTGGTCCAAGACTTCAGTTGGGAACTTATAGATGGCGCCATCAGTAATATCCGCTTCTGCTGTGCCCTGTGCATCAGGTTTATACGACGTAGCTGTGAACGCATCTCTTGGACCTGTGAATCAACAAAAGTCACCCTCACACAGTGTTATCAAGTAGTTCAACTTGATTGACTCTTTAGGTTGACAACTTTTTAAAGTAGCTTTGACATTGATTGGTTCATAAATATTCTGTAAACTTTTAAGTCTCAAAAGGATCTTGCATGACATCCAAAGTCATCAAGAGGCGAAAGAAAGGTTCCGTATACTTTTGGAATGATCATCAAGTGAAACTCTACAAGAGCTCTAAACACAAGAACTCTAATTTTCAGATTCAGATTGCTATTGTTCTATTTCTGCTCTTTTCTGATCTTGGGTCATTAGTTTCACTTATAAACCACAACAGTATTGTTGTTTCTCACCCTCCAATTTCTCTAGTCGTGTATCCATTGTATTGTTGAGACGGGCGACAGTATCTTTCAGCTCTTTTATTTCCTGTAGCAGGTTGGCTATGAGGTCAGTGGTCACCGAATCATCTGTAAACGAAACTATTATCTTTTAAACAACTATGTGACAAAGACGTGTATTTACGAACTTCTGTTATGTTGTTATGGGATCTGTCACTCTACTATTTGTTAATTTACTGGATATAGGCCATTTTGCCAATTATCAAAACAAATCAATTTTTCTGTTTCCCTCAGTCACTTTCCTTCAATTAGTCAAAACGCAGAAGGGTATTGCATTAGGAATTTTCTTTAGAATTAGGACACCGAAATCCTGCGCAAACAAGCCAAATGAATCCCCATGTTTCACACCTTTGCTGATTTAATGAATAGGGTTATAGCGCGGCAGAACACTGATTGATTGGTGCCTAATTCCCGATTTTCTCCTGATGAAACCTCTTCGTAACAAATTAAGTGCTTTGCTAGCAAACACTAGTTTCATGCATTGGTATGCACTATTGGTTTTGCAACATTGCTTCAAATCGAACAAAGAAGGAAATAATATGATACATAATGTGAAGTTTACATTTGGTCCAAAAAAGCACAGTGTCAAACCCGCTTGTAGCTTTACAGGAGAAATATTTTTCGTAAACTTCCCGAAACCAAAGAATTTCTAAGAGTTTTACAATGGAGTTTTCTCTAAACGGAGCAGAACTTTCATCGAATTCAGTGAATTCAGCGAATTCAGAGAATCTGAAAAATCAC
>JBCAUG010033108.1:0-10178 GCA_038406175.1 Haplosyllis leylae | reverse complement strand
ACTGAACTGAACTGAGTAAACTTAACTGAACTGAACTGACTAAACTTTGACTGAAACTGAAGGGTTTGACACACTCGGAACATGGCCATCGACACAAGAGGCACGATGTTAATTTGTTCATCAGCACTGTGGAGGGAATGCTGCAAGTCAGTACGCATCCTATGCTTCTCTCCGTGCTTCTATTGACGCATAAATATTCAATCATGGTTCAATTATTTACAAATCACAGCAGCACAATGACCTTTGTTTATCTACCTTCGCCCTTGCAGCCCAAAACAGTATCTGACACCTGCCCACCATTTCATACATCATTTACAAAGATAAATTTTTAATACGTTACCAGGTTCGATGTGAAAATTACCCACATAAACACAGACTTCAACTTCTGTGGGATTTAAGATTGATGAATAGCACAACAAAAACTACTCTGTCACATAATTTCCTTGTAAGAAAACAGGAGAAAATAGAAGATGTTGGCGTCAAATTATGCAAGCATATTGTATGTAAAAACTCTTTGTCTAAAAATATTTTGCGTAATATAAATATTTGTATTTTCTCAACAATTGTGGTTTAGTTTCTGAAGGCGTATTATCATAGTATAAAACTTGAAGTTTAGAATTCATTTCCGCCCATTGGTCAGTTTTTTGAAGAGTAGGTTTAAAAAATGGAAAAGGTAAATGTTTGTTCAATGTTTTTCGACCTAATGAAGAGCTATCGTTACATAACAGTGGAACGAAATGTCAGAAATGAGAATCAATTCAATCTCTCGAGACTGCACTGCATTAGAAATTTTATCTTATCAAATGTATCCATCTTCTGAAATTGCAGCCTATAAATAAATTTTATGGATGCACAGAAAGGAATCTACTTTTGAGAAAGCATGTTGAAATATATGTTACCACAAGGATAACAATTTTACGTCGAAGAACTAATCGGACTTCTAAATTTTCACGAAAAGGAAAGAGATAAAATGGAGAAATTGTGGTGTAATCCCATTACAAAATAGATATGCGTGTGCATAGCTTCTGGGACTTTTCAACCTTTGGCGTTGAGCTTTTTACTAAATTGCCTTTGTGATTAGAGTAAGGTCAACATTTGGACCTAATTTGGACAATGTCCTTCTGTGATTAGTCTGTGCACATGGGCATTACTGAACATTAGTGCACAGAAAAAAAGTTGGCCACCTATCCAATATAAGTTAATTTGGTGGGAAATTATGGCGGCGCATTCCGTCTGTTCTTAATTGTGTTGAGATAACCAATCCGGAGAGATACTAACTCCGTGTACTGAATCGGGCTAAACAAGGGTGTAAAAAGGTGCCCAAACGCCCCACCCTAACAGGCACTTACTTAAATTGTAGAATCATTTCTCTCCGTTGAGCACCGTCTTCAGTTCTTTTCGGATGTCTAGATTTTTGTTCAGTTGGGAAACAAATAGTCTTTAATTCCTGCTCAGAAGTTGTTTTTTTTTCTAACAGAGCCATTCTGTTTTTACCAAAAACCGCACTCAGTTGTCGCAAAGCAAACAACCTGAGTAATGAAGGTTTCCAAAGGGAGTTCGAAATTTGGTTCCTGGTCACATTTTGGGGTCATAATGCCGACAACTGGACCACAATAAAGATGAGGTCAATAATAATGCAGGCACTGTGCAGACAAATGACTTCTTCAAGAGGGCAGTAATGACAACTTGACCCGGGGATTTCTGTTGAGTAACAAATAAGACTCTCTAGATCCCAATGATTGCTCTTTGTCGACTCCAACAAGAGCGCAATACAAAGCCACTACAGCAACGTTAACGAACGCCTTTTTGTCTTTAATATGTGAAATCTTGCCACAATTCTGGGTGCCTTGACATAAAGTGTCCTGTTTCCTCGAATGCGAACGTTTAGTGAGCTATCAGAATCCTCATAAAAGCTATCTTTGCTGAGTGTTAACCGTCTTGCAGGTGGTAATCCTTAGGGCCCATTTACACCAAGCGTCAGCGTCAACGTAGAGTCAACGCTGTGATGACGCTTGTGACATAGCTCTCATTAAAATCAATGGAAACAAAAACAGTTGCTCAACCCATTCTGCAGTCACTCCATTGATTTCAATGAGAGCCAAGATAAACTTGATGAGAGTCATGTCACAAGTGT
The DNA here is from genome assembly GCA_038406175.1 of Haplosyllis leylae. Taxonomy (NCBI): domain Eukaryota; kingdom Metazoa; phylum Annelida; class Polychaeta; order Phyllodocida; family Syllidae; genus Haplosyllis; species Haplosyllis leylae. The sequence goes on along the minus strand of JBCAUG010033108.1, from coordinate 8,044 downwards.
CATCGCAGTGTTGACTCTGTGTTGACGCTGATGCTTGGTGTAAACGGGCCCTTAGAGGTAACTGACTTTTTCTTAGAATCGTAACAGTGTCTTTTCGCAGTTTACCATCAACAAACCAATTAAGGACGGACAGTCAAATGTTAAAGTTCACAAATGTCACTGTTACCACAAGATAAGACAAGTATGTACAGCAGGATTTGGTCAAAAGTGTTGTTTAACTGCACAGGAATTATCATCACGAAAATTGTATTTTCTCTGGGAAGATCTCTGGAGAAGGAAGCTTGTTCAGGAGATCTGCAATGATCCCTTAAACTTTATATGTCAGGATAGTCACATGATTTTAGATAAAGTTTTGTGCAATATCAAACGTTTTAATTAACTTTTAAGCTTCGTGTGCATGGAAGAAATTCCTTGTCGAAACCAAAGGAAAGTTTTGCGAATAAAGACCTGTTCATATGATGCGATTGCGACTGCAGTTTTTTTTTATCGCAGCAAATGGGATGGAATTGACGTGTTCACGTCCCATGCAGCTCATTGGTTGTGAAAAATAAAACACAATCGCAATCAGAAAAAATCGCATCCTGTGAATGGGCCTTAACTTTGGCTACTCAGTCAGAAGTATTTTGCAAATCTGTTGGAATTGATCAACTGACGGATCTGGCTTTCCGTGTAGATAATAGCATCAGTGATTGCAGTGATGTTACCGTCTGGTTTGTACCGTCTGATGTTTGACCGTCTGGTTACATTTTGATTTCACAACGCAGGTAGACTGTCTGGCAATACATTGGATAAGGACGTTTGATAGGGTGGTTTGTTGCAAGGTGATGGCCTTGTATATTACATGTTACGAAATAAGCTAAAGATAGTCTAGTAAGATATTTTGACAGCCTTTTACAATTTAACTTGAAAAATTGGACCAAAAGTGAAATTGTTACCTGCACCAAGCAACAGAATATTCTATTTAATTTTTTTTCGTTTGCTATGGCGAGTGATCGTTCATCTGTTTAAACCACCTCCTCCCAATAAAAACAAGACAGCTTCTCATTAATATTACCAGGTAATACCGACCATAGCCCCCGTCTTCATCATGCTAGACCAGGCCCAGTTGGGGGAGGGGGTAGGGTCACCTGAACCAGGGTACCAGCTCCTCTCCCCCCCCCCGGGTCATCTGGGCCAGGATATCCCCCCCTCCCTCCCCTCCCCCTCTGAACAGGATGACCTGCACCAGTGTACCCCCTCCCCCAGCAAGGATGAACTGCACCAGTGTATCCCCCTCCCCAGACATGATGACCTGGACAAGGGTGCCCCTCCCCCTTGTGGACAGACAAACACCGGTGAAAACATTACCTTCCCTCGCACTACGTACGTGGTCGGTAAAAACCTTCTGAATCTGTTCACTTTTGACCAACAGCAGTAACAACACTTGAAAGTGTCTCGCAAGGCCAACTAAAATATTTGTAGAGTGAGACTTAAGACTTAATGCTTTGTTATGCATTTTAATTGCTTTATTTGAGTGGAATTTGCAGGAACAGCAGCAGCTTTGAGAAAAGTATATTTTCCCTATGCGACAGTATTCAAGTCCACTACTTCAGCAGTGGCTTATAACTAAGACTATCTCTGGAAGTTTTCAGAAATGGCTGCAATGAAATAGGTGTAAACGTACACACTGGAAGAGTTCTTTGCTGACCGTTTGTCCTTCACTTATCACTTGACTTTTAAAGAAAACCACAAACGTTAGGAAAACTGTGTGTTAATCTATGTTCCGACGGACCGAAAAATTCAGTGCCTCAGTGGGGGATCGAACCCTGGTCTCTCACATTCCGATGAGTGTCATAACTGCTGGACCACCAAGACAAATGTCCATCGTGACATTACCACGTGTAGCACACTGATCTGATTAGTAGATTCTCGAAGACAGGTTGTACTGGTACAGCGACCATTTCTCTCTCATGTCTCCGTCAAAGCACATGGATTGCTCTCAACCTTTTATATCTACTTTATGAAGAACCAACCAATCACAAGTCATTCGATTCGGTCTAAGTCTATCCTTAATGACAGCATGAAAAGGTCATCCTTTGTTGTGGTGTGCTTCTTTCGCTTAACAAAGAAAAGGTCGGATAAGCCAATCAGACAATTGCTTCATATTAAACCCATAGGGATGGCGACGATATGTTTGACCGAACCGAATATCCCTGGCGTGATGATATTGTGTCACGAAACGTTAACCTTAAAAACGTCTTCCTACGTGACATTACGAAGCGCAACGACCTTTTTAGACAATTATCACGAAGCCCTTTGTGAGATGGAAGTGTTAATTATTCAAAACAAAGCTCTATAAATGTAAACGGGTTGACCTAAGGCAGCGTGGCAGAGTCATTTCCCTTCTTGCTAAGGTTTCTTACATATGATGAAGTAAGTGTTGACAAGTTAGTTTGCAAGAGAAACGGTCATCAACTTCGAGAAAAAGAGGGGGTTGCGTGCGAACAGAACATTCGTTCATTGTCAAGTTATAGCTTTCCCAAATTTAATGTGATTTGATGAATTTGTCAAATTAAAAGGTTATGTTGTACAGACGGTGGTATTACAGAGGTCTATTAGGTCTTTTAATAACACTTTTTTGAGGAATAACTTTCGACAAACGTTGACCTCTAAAGTATTGTGGACTTCATGACCTTGACTTCGTCCTTGACATTTGCAGAAAAATTTCGCTTCCTTCACCTGAATCACCAAATATAACTAAATTCAACATATGTCTCAACTTTACGAACCGCTACACAGTAACATACGAACGTACATAGCCGTTAATTCGTTCTCCTCGATTCTCGAGTCTACGTAGTGTTAAATATGATCTATCACTATCGTCGACATGAATTCTCTGTAGTATATGCTTATTAATAATTGCCCTATCATGAAAGTTACTAAGTAACCAAAAGTTTTGCATGTATGAAATAAACCAGGTCCTCTGTAATTTCCCTTTCAGTGGGTTAATATTTCAGGTTTTGTTCCATTTTTATCTGGGAAAACTTTATTTTTGTTGAAATGAAACATGAGTCGACATCATCCTTTGAATAGCTTCACGTTAGATTTTAGATTTAATTACACTGACGGGTAGCTGGAGACAAGGGATTAATTACTGCTTTAAAATGAAAATGTGCTAAAGTAGAGATATGGATCCACATATCTGAAACGGTCTGAAATATATCACCTACTACAATTGGGGTGTATTCGAGATATGTCCACACAGTTATGTCAAAGGACAACATTTGTACCTAAATCATGATCAATTGCCACAATCAGTTCAACTAACTTCAGCAATAATACAAACATGCAATTCTACATTGGTTTCCCACAAATATGATTGATTTTACATCTGCAGGCAGCCACTGTGCTGAATTCCGGAGTTTGAGATATTAATGGGATAAAGTATATTGTAGAACCGGGTTGTTGTGACATGTTGAACATTGATAGTTTGCTTGAGGTATTGTTACGTAAAATTCTTTGACATCTGAAACTGATTTAAGAGCTAAATTAGATGCTGGAATAATAAATTTAAACAACCAATTGTTGCTTAGTTGAAAGTTTTTTATTGTGAGCGCCATATCCTAGAACATAAAGAAGTGAAAGTGGAAACTTTCAGGATTACAGCTTTCAAAGGAAGATCTGCCTATTGTTTTTCAAATTTACCCATATTTCACATTTTGCCTACCTTCATTTACAATTACTGGATAATCACTATTTTGATACCATCTCATTTGCTTCCGTTTAACAATAAATAACGTTCCGGAATACACAGGCATCTATTCCAGATATTGTACTCCCTGTTATGTTATAAATGCATCCTGTTTTTTCAGAGGTGATTACACGTATTGTAGTTCAAATTAAATGCTTTGGCTAATAAATAAATCCATTATGCCAGCACAATTTATGAGGCACTTAACACATTTCTCAACACACTGTGTTTGATGTGAAAAAAATATAGGAAACCATGTTGCAAAAATCAACATCAGTATCGTAGTTCACAGAGGAAAAATATTAAGAAGTATAAGATATACCTTGGTTAGTGGCAGTTGAAACAGAAGGTAGTCCAACAGATTAGAGTTTAACCAGAGGAGAGCAAATAAATAAAGAAGCAGTTGGTTCCCCTTCCCAATCCATCAACCTGTAGCTACCAGACACAAACATCTTCATATTCACTTCATGTAACTCTCAAATAAAACCATCTCCATGGACATTCATGATCTACTCAAACACAGCTTACATTGGAATCGTGAATGGCTTAGGGCTGGGACAAGAAGGTTAAATTTCATTCCGGGGAAAAAGTAACTGGCAATTGAAATCTATCAAAAATGTCCCAATAATTTTCTTTTGGAGAACTGCCAATTATATAACTCAATAAATAATTTAAATGAAACATTTTTTTTCGTTTTTGGTGGATCTTCAAACATTACTGTTATGAGTTTTGCCTCTGAAATAGACCTCTCTAGCTATGAGTTGGGGCGCAATATGAATAGACGTTAACAGGACACATTTAAATTTTCTGCTCAAATGACAAACTAAATTCTTATCTTTTCGACTTGGGTACATGTTCGAAATTTAATATTAACATTTGCTAAAGAGTGAAATAAATCTGTTTCAATTAGAACTAACGGTTCTAAAATGGTATTGGAATCGCATCGCACCGTGATGATGGGTTGACCCATCAATTAAAAAGAACAGCACAATACAGTGTAGTTCTCTTCTTGACCGATGGGTATTTCTCGTTCTTCATAACCAAATACTTCTCTTCAAAACCATCATCATTAAGTCCTATAGATTTAGGGAGAGCCATGCTTTACTTTTCCTCGATTGCCAACCAGGTGTGTTATAGTGAAGCAAATTTTTGACAAAAAAGTTGCTGCTACTTGGGGGAATTTTGCTTTGCAGAATCAGTGGTTCTTCGGTTTTATTTCAATGGAAACGTTATCAGGTAACTTCTCTCAAAATTTTGAAAGTGCAAATATAGCTACATAAAACAGCTTTGGATTAAAATAATACAATGGAATTTTAGGTCTGTCAATTAGTACGTAAAAGAAAGAATTATAAAGGGATGAAAACAGTGTGGATATAGGTACTGCCTTGCACTATCTGAATTACACCAAACCAACACAGCCATGCTTCACTTGTCTCCATTTTACATAAGACACCTTTAGCAATCTAGGGTTACCACGAGTCTCTCTAAATAAGTACACACCTACATAACTAGTCTATCCATGGCTGGATAGCCTGAACGTCAGGATACATTTCTTACCAGGATCGGCAGCTTCTTTGTGAGAAAGAGAAATAAGTGGAAATGTAATAGAGTTGTACGTGGAAGCAGGCTGCACCTCTGCCGACAGTGATTGATCATATTTTAATTGGAAAAAATTCATAAAGAATTGAATTCGTGCAAATCCCAACTGAGCTGGCGTAAAATCGGTCTGAAGTAAACTGACAGAAGTAATTTTATAAATCTCTAAATCATGTTTTTACTTATCAATTAAGAAGTGTAGTAGTGATGTGTTCCATCTCTCCTTCTCTATATATCTCCAAATCATGTAGACCTGTTTTTCATAATTTTAGATTCTGGAATTTAACATTAATTCTTTTTCTTAATTTTTGGAGGACACATGTCCTTTTTGCCTGGTAACGTCTGCCCTGGATTTCAAAGCCAGGGTGGATCCCTCGCTTGCATGCTTCCCCACCTGTGCACGATGGATTCCCCAGATTCACCTCTTGTGCCACACCTGCCGACCTCTTGACATTCAATTTTTGCCTTTACCGTGGTTGTTGTTTTCTTGTGCCATTTCTTCCGACACTTCACCACTCGTTTAGAACTGCGGTTAAAGAGGCAAGTTTCTTTCAGCGAAGCAAAGTTTGGTTGCGATAAGTGATCCTTCATAGTGAGCACTTTAAAGACTGTATATCTTTTGCTTTTTGCTGTGTTCTAGGGACCTGGTATCGAGAGTGCGATTGAACTTTCTATGGGCCATAGTATGGCTAGTAGGATGGGTATTCACTGTTTTCATTTCTCAAAATTATACATATAATTGATGAAGATTCTTATTGTTTTACTGAATCCTCATAAACAAATCACAATGCAATATTGGAATACCTACTTACATTGTAAGGTAAAAAGATTGTATTGAATCTTGTTGGAGAAGATTCTCTGTCGGTGGGAATTGTGGCCGCCATCAAATCACAATAGCATGTCTTCTTCTTCTATGGTGAAATATGATAACAGAAGGAAAGCTTAATCATGATATTATCTAAAATTCCTCTGGGTTTGTCTGGTTGTCTTCACATCACATAAACTCATATGAGAATGGAATCGCGTCCGTTTCACGAGACATGCAATTTTGGAATTCGTTTAAAAGTGTCGGTTCAGTAGACTTCATGCTTCTTATTTTCTCTTTCCTGGTTTTACACCTTGCAACAGGAAGCAATGCTAATTTCAGCCAAAGGCTAAGAACTTTCATACAGGAAGCCAGACCTGGAAGGTGAAGAAGTAAGGAACAGTGGTAGGACGCGTGTGTCTGTGAAAACGGAAGACGCAGACTTCAATGTGCTTCCTGTTTGTTTCTGAGCAGTGGTGCCTTTTCACTTGAGCTTGAGATTGAGATCTTTACCTGAGAGTTATGTCGAAAGCTTAGCATACAGAATAATCCACTATGTTTTGCCCTAGTGTAAACAATAACAATAATATTTGCATTTTGAAAACAGCGCAGATTATTCTGTCTGCTATGTTTTCGACAGAAATATCAGGTAAAAATCTCGATCTCAAGCTCAAGTGAAACAGGCACACCCTCGGCAATAGTAGAGCAGAAATTATGCAAAATTAATTGTCTTCCGTGGGATGAATATGGAACCATTTTCAGGGTGTTTGTTGGACGAACTTCGTTATTTATTCATGCATTGAGGTTTCTATCAAATTTTATTCCAATTTTATCAAACGTCTGAGATGAAAGCTTTCCAAGCTATTCAATTCTACTGCCCACACAGGAAATTGACTTCCATGGAGCGGTATTGTTGGAAATTTGAAAGTTTCAATTCAAGATCGGCTGGAAGAATTTCGAGTCAGTGGAAAAGAAATGTGGGATTTCAGCAGTCCAGAGTAAGTCTGTTGAGGCCAGAGAATTATCAACAGAATTTGGTCCATTTCCGGACCCACTGAGAATAAATTCCAAAGAATAATCGCTACAAATCGCCATTAGAACCTCAGGTCAAAACATCAAACATTTACATTTCTATTCTATTCAAAAGCCAAAGATATTGATGAAAGGGTGAGTCTCTCTTTTAAAAATCTACTCGCTTCTTGCTCTGTTCACCTGCAAATAGAGCAAATTCTCAACGTTCAGTTATTCGTCTAAAACTGCTTGTATATATAATTCTATGTCAAATTGTAAAACATTAAGCTCAGTATTAAACTCGGATAACTTCATTTCGGACCAAGTCCTGGTAATTGAGAAAACTAAGCTCCAACAGTAGATGAAATATTCAAGGATGTTCCGAACAGGTTTTAAAGTAGAATTTCCATTTGTGCGCCACCAATTAAATCGACTTTTTCACGGTAAGATCACATTTACATTTTAAGCCTAAATTTACATCAAGGGGTTTTAAAACGTTTCAGCGAAAATAAAGTTATATCCACTTAGCACAGTAAGCAAGGCATTAGACTTCTAAACCAGTAATGGTCAGTGTTGTGCATTCAATTCTCACTGGGGTAACTTTATTTTTTGCTGAAACTTTTTGATGTACATTCAGGCTTTAAATATGAATTTGATCTGATTGTGAAGAACTCGATTATATGTGTGGAGGTGGGCGATAACATACTGTAGAGTACAGTAATTCCAGTTTCATAAATCACCAGCACACATACGGTGAATTCGGCAGGAAAGGCGCCACGGACACAAACATGAAAATATCAAAGTTGATTACACAGAAAAGATTTAAAGACTGTGCACAGCAGTGGTTCTTGTTTGTGGTTTCGGGTTCTTGTTTCGGGTTTCCGATATTGTAGTGCGTCACA
>JBCAUG010033086.1:0-10179 GCA_038406175.1 Haplosyllis leylae | reverse complement strand
AGGAACAGAATTGAATTCAGCAACAGAAGTGTAGACTTTTGAAACAGATTCCAGATTTTCCAAGTAAATACAAAAAAGTGGTCACATCTGTTCTGAAAGTTGCCTAAGAAAATGTTGATATTACAAGATTCTTTAGCAAGTTTCAAATCTGTCATTTCCAACAGTGGTATAATCAAAACAAGGGTTTCAGTGCTGCAGCTAAAGTTTGTTAAGAAGGCTAATAGAGTGAAAGAGCATGCAGGTTTAGTTAGAAAACTATTGAAACAGTATGGTAGCATGAGGAAAGCGAGTTTGCAATTAGGGGTACCCTACAAAACATTGCATAGGTTGTGTCAGGCTCCAGTAGTTCGGAAAAAGGAAACAAAACAGGTGTGGGCTGACATCAGAAACTTTTACACAAATAACATAGTTTCACATGAGTTACCATCTGCCAAATGTAAAGGGAGATGCTTTCTGACAATCACTTTAGAAGAATGTTTCTCTATGCACACAGAAGGCTGTATCAGACAAGAGAAAAAATGTCAGTTTCAGCACTTTTTGTCATCTGAGGTATAAGGGTGTTCAAGGTTGATCAAATGCTGGATAGACAATGTATTTGTGAACAGTGTGAAAACTTTAGGCATGTTAAAAACCAGCTTATTAAGTTAGGAGTGCATGCAATTCCAGCTCACATGACAGATTGTATAAAGCAAAGTATGTGCCAAATTGACAGTGATGACAGTTGTGACAAGGAAAATGACAGAATCAACAGTTTTCATCAAATCAATCCTGAGTATGGTAAAGTGCAGTGCATAACTAGAAATTGCCAGAATTGTGGGGTAGAAAAGTTGCAGTTGAAGGTACTTCAGGAGAATCCTAATATACAGCAAGACATAAATATAATCCAATGGAATAGATGGGTGTGGGTTGAAAAGTACCCTGGTGCTACTTCCAAAAAGATGATCCTCAAGACAGAACAAGGAACTCGTAAAGACCTTCTCCAGGTTTACCTACACAATTTGAAGTCCATGTCACACCATATTTTTTCTGTCAATGGGAACTATGCAATGTTTAAATATATCAGAGACTATTTGAAACCAGGTTACTTACTGTCAGTATTAGACTTTGGACAGAACTACATGAACATATTCCAGGATGACCCTCAGTCTAAACACTCAACTCAAATGACCATCGATCCCATTGTGAATTTTTTCATCAAACCTGGGGAGTCTGTCATAACTGTTGAGGAGCACATAATGATTTCAAATGATAAAACACATGATAAATAAGCAGTTAAGGCATTTGAAGAAGCTTCATTGAATAGTTTGAAACAGAAAGGGTTCATTCCTTCACACATTATCCAATTCAATGACAACTGTGCCAGCCAGTACAAGGGTAAGGGCACTATCCAATTTATTTCCTGTTCTGAAATTCCCACATTGAAGATGTATTTTGGTACATGCCATGGAAAGAGACTGGCTGATGGGGCTGTAGGCAGGGTGAAAGCTGCAGCAACATGAGCTGTCAAAAGTAGACAAGTTATCATAAGATTCAGTAGAGGAATTTCACAAATTTTGCATTGAAAATTTGAACAAAAATACAAGTGGAACATTTGTTCAGAAGTTTTTCTACATTGACAATATTGACAGAAATGAGGCTATTCAGCCAGTGACAACAAAGTCTTCAAGTACTTGGTTCAGTGTTCGATCTTGTGGTGTTCCTTTTGTGATAGAGTCTTGTGAAATCAGATGTGTGTGGAAGTTGTATACTCTCTGATGGTTAAGCCTGCCCTAACCAAGCATATTGCCCTCCATGGAAGGCTGTTAATCTCCAAACTGGAAAACCACTACTTGATGAAAATTTCAAAAACCTGTACTGGCCCATTCCCCCCAACAGAATCAACAGTTGTGATGAGAGAAATGACAGATTTCATGACAGTGTTGACAGTTTTGTAGGTTTACTGGATGAGAGATCTGATTGGGACCCTTTTATTGACAGTTTGAAAAATTTCTCTAGTTATATAGAACTTGAAAACTATGTTGACTGTCTCCCCAAAAAATATATTGCAACATTTGAAGACAACTGTAAACAAGTACAACAGAATGAAGCACTGTATTGATGAAGTAGCCAGAATGTCTTTACCCCATGATGCTCTACCAAAGTGCATTCCCATTTGGACTGTTGGTGATGGGGATTGCTTGACACGCAGTTTGAGTATTGCTTGTTTTGGGGAAGATTCCAAAAATGTTGAACTTTGAGCTAAAATAGTAGATGAAGGAGTATACAACAAGCCTTGCTATTTGGACAATGAGTACCTGTCACTTGAGTTGAAGTCACTCAGATAGCAAGGTTCTTACACTGAGTAGTATGCTCTGCTTTCTGGACAGCATGCCCATCTTCAAGATGTGATAGAATCTGTGTATGAGAATAAAATGCTTGCTGTGTGTAGGCCCCATGAATACATGGGGATGTGGTAAATTGGGGTGGTGACTAATGTGCTAGGAAAGCCAGTAAGAACCATGTTCCCCATGCATGGCAGTCTGGCATTCTGATCAGATTTCAACAGATTGTGCTTACCATACACTACACACTTGTGTAAAAGGGAACCTGTCATTATTATGTGGACCTCTACAGTGCACAATGGGAGAATTCATCACTTTGTCCCTTTGTTGAAGAATTAAGAATTGTAATGTAAGATTGTTGTGAAGTTACTGTTTGAATAGTTTTTCAATTTAAAAGTTTGTTGTTTGTCATGTTCACAACAGACTGACAGATCGACAGATTTGTGAACAGATATGCAACAGATTTCAACAGTCTTAGCAGCAGATTTGTAATGTTAATTAAATTTTTGTTTTTAACTATACTAGCAGAAGGGCTGTTCAAGCTGGTACAGGTGTGAAAGCAGAAGAATCAATGGAATCATCTTCGGCAGAGGACAGTTCAGCTCAAAAGCTCTTGGTTAAAGTGATGCAGAGTCCACCCAAACATAAAGGCTCTAAAAGGAAAAGTGGACAGTCTAAAATTGAAATCTCTGGCGGGAAACACAAGAAAAAGAAGTTTGTGTTAACTCTACCTGAGGGTGGAACAAGTTCATCTGCTGAAAGTGGTGAAACAGGATGGAAAAAGCCTGATGGTAACATAGTTGTTATTGACAGTAGTGGCAATGGCATGACAACCTGTGCATCTTCAAGGAAGAGGAAGATGGACGCAAGTAAATCTGATGAAGATGACCCCAAAAGGAATAAAACAGGAAAGGGTAAAGTTGAAAATGGATCCCAAAGATTGCCCAAGCAAGGGAAACATAAGAACGGAAAAGCACCTGCACCAGGACAAAAGTGAAGCATAAAACAAGCTGTGCCAAAGAAACAACAAACTGAGGTAGAAACTTTAGACGGTTTTTTGAAGGAAAATGGATCCACCTGTGATTAAACATGTTTCAAAAAGTCGTGGTTGGATACTTTTTAAAGACAGAGACTTAAATGTTTCTGAGGAAAGCTACAGTGGCTTCTCTATTTAATTTAACTGTTGGAGTGAAGGAAAAATCTGTTGGATAACTAGTCTATCTCAATTTTGTTATATTCCTCGGATTCTTAGTCTTCTATGGATATAGAGAACTCTCAGCAAGTTTGGTTTAAAGTAATCCTTTATTATATTCCTAAGCTGTACAATGTAAAGTTTAGCATTGGAAGCCCAGAGTAAGGCACTGCACTCAGTTTAAATAGTGATGGCTAGCAGCTCCATCTAGAGAAGCAGATGAGGCTGCTTGCCTAATTAAGAGCTGCTGCTGAAGCTGCTAGCCTGTGCCAAAAATAACTATAACAACTTGATGCAACTGTCGGACTGAAGGAACATTACAAAGACATTTATCCGTCGAGGGAAAAGCTACTTCTGAAAAAAAGTTTGTTCTCTGTTGCTTTAAAGCAGACATTGACACTCAGCTGTCACAAAATGGAGTATTTTGGTGTGTTTATCTGTCAGATTGAAGGATGTGATGGATTCGTTTTGGTGACAGAATTTAACTGTCAGACTGATGGGAAGTTTTCATTGTAAATATGTTAAAATGTTTTAAGTTATTAAGGAGAAACTTTAAAGTTTATACTAAGACTAAAGTTTATATGTAAGACTTTTTCAATATTGTTCAAAACTGTAAATATGTTGTTTAGGACTTTTTAAAGTGGCAGGGAAAAGATGACATGTTGAAGATTGTTGTTCTTCTGGAACATTTATGTAAATGTGTTGAAGGAAGATACGTGATGTTTGCAGGAGTTTACACTTTTTTAAGCTTGTTCGAAACTGTACATATGTTGTTCAGGAGTTGTTGAATATTGTTGTTCTTCTGGAACATTTATGTAAATGTGTTGAAGGAAGACACTGATGTTTGGAGGAATTTACACTTTTTTAAAGCTTGTTTGAAACTGTACATATGTTGTTCAGGAGTTGCTGAAGATTGTTATTTTTCTGGAACATTTTTGTAAATGTGTTGTAGGAAGACACTGATGTTTGGAGAAATTTACACTTTCTTTAAGCTAATTTGAAACTGTACATATGTTGTTCAGGAGTTGTTGAAGATTGTTGTTCTTTTTTAGAAATGTAAATATGTTGAAGGAACACTGGGATGTTTGAATAAATTTACACTTTTTTGAACTGTAATTATGTTGCATGTTGAGGATTTTTTTAAAGTGGCAGGGAAAAATGTATTCGAAATTTTGACCATTAAATTTTATCCACAATTTACTCCTGGCCTGGTTTATGAAATGGTTGAAATTTAACTGCTAAAGTAGAATGGGGTGGGGAGAAAATACTATTTTAAAAATTGTCTGTATTTGTCATCTTTGCATTGTTATTAATAAAAAGTTCTGGATTAAAATTGATTTTTTTTGTTTATTAAAAAGTGACAGATTTCAACAGATTGGAAAAGTGAATGGAAAATGTTGGTAAACATTGCAACAGTGACAGACAGATTTGTGACAGTGACCAATAGTGACTGTAAATCTGTACAAAAAGTTAAAAAAGAGGGAAGAAACTCGTCTTTTTTTAAAAAAATTGATTGCAAATAGGAACATCAACTAAATAAAGTAATTTGTGACAATAATTTAGTTCAATAGTATCAATTGGAAAGGAAACACTCAATTTTTTTTAAAAATCACAGTTCCGCCGAAAAGTTATCACCCTTCCCATGAGAATGCCCCATATAAAACAAAAATTGCAGGTACATTTTCTCCCGTACATACATTTGTTAATACCTGTGGAATTTTATAATTAGTACACATGGCACATACTTATCTGTGTGTTTTTTAACTACCTGTATTCATTTAAATATGCTCCAAATTGAATTTTTTGTACAACGGAAACCTCGAGAGTTAGGTAATGCTTCTTGAACACAGACCAGACTCATTCATTTACTTCCTGGTCGATTTGGTGACCAGGACAATCAAGTTTCTGCTTAGGAAAGATTTACCACAGTTCGCACAAATTGCAAACATCTGCTGCTGTAGTGACGGGTCCAGGATTTTTTAGACGGGGGTGTAAGAGAAACAAAACAATTGGACACCCCCTAAATCCACTGTTCTGCGGCAATAATTTTGACGCTGCAGTATTTATTTGTTGGTATTGTGCAGCACAGCCTTTGCATGGTGTCTACAGGCACTTTTGTAACTGAAAATATTTGGTTACAAGACAGGGCCACATAAGGCAAGCGGTAATGTGGATAAAAAGAGTCCGATGTAACTGTTTGGCCCCAGTCTGTCAATGTGTAGATAAAATTTCCCAAAGGAAAAGCAATGCAAAGGCTATGTACATGTACAGGTCGGCCTCGGCTAATTCGAAAACGGTTAATTCAAGTACCACTTAATTCAAAATTTTTGCTAAATCTTTGCCACTTTCCTCGGTAAATTGCCACAGTTGCTGAGGTTACTGAAGGGTATGACGACACCAACGATGACACCACAACCTCCTACAACACCTACCAAGGGCAAACCTGTAGTGAAGATGGAAGTGGAGGAAGGGGAATCAAGCACACTAGGAACAGCTGCTACAGCACCTTCAGTGACTCTGACTAAACTTCGTGAAACTCCAATAATAATTAAGTTAGAAGATCATAGGTACCAATGGCACTGCAGTAACTGATATAGTGCCCATGGGTACATCTTGTAATATGGATGTCACATCTGTGTCGTCCATACAAAAAATCCCTCCTGTGCTCTTACTGTGACTTCTCCACATACAAAATAGATTCATTGCAAAGACAAGGGAAGGAACATAAGTAAATGTACTGCACTAAACCATGAAAAACTTGTACAAAGTTCTGTACTGTACACTACTTCAATGTACAGTAAAAGTTTAAAGACATTGTACCGTGTTTAGCTATACTGTAAAATAAAGAAGTAAGATCTTAATAAATGTTATTGTTCTATTTCATGTTGATGCTGTCAATGCAAGCAAGTTAAAGCTGTACAAAAATAATGTGTAAATGTTAAAGAAGTTGATGCACAATTAATCCTGTGCATATATGACTCAGAGTTGGAATCAACAGAACTACGGGCACAGCTGTAGAGGTGTAGAGGGTATTTAGGTGTTGAAGAAACAACTGAAGCAATGGTGGTATTAATTGATTCAAGTACCATGTCACCTGTGTCCAAGGAATCTACAAGAGAAACATCTTTTGTGGTATCTACCACAGTTTTAAAGTAATCATGTATTTGCTTTTGCTTACTACACAGTGAAGACTGAATTATAATGACTTTTGCTTCTAACTGTTCAACAATGTCTATGGGTATGTTATTTCATTTTAAGGAGGCTTTCTGTTGGTCAATCAAAGCCAAAAATTCAGTAGAGTTTTTAATGGTTGTTACAGATGGAATTTCATCTTACTTATCCTCTGATTCCTCTCGAGAATTATTCTCAGTATGGATAAGGTCAATAATGTCCTCATCAGACATGGGCTAGTTGTAGGTTCCTCAGGTTTATTGGCCACAAAATCAAACTGCACATCACCTAACCATCTTTGGACTCTGTTCCACACATCTGGAGTTGCAGTAGCTGGTGCCTCCTTAGGTTGAGTAGTAGGATCCACTGCATGGTGTTTAAACCTGCTTTGTGAAAGCATTTCTGGATAATTATGAAAGAAGATGTAGCAATCATGTTTGTTGTTAGAACAATGTCCAAAGACTTGAGCAGGGTGTTTGCATCTGTGTTGTTCTCCACACACATAATGTATCTCTCTGCCAATTTGTTCTTGTACCTTCTCTTTGTGGAAAGATGATGTAACATTGGGGGCAATATGAGAAACTTAATGTGGGAGTACTCTCAGACCTGATGGTTGGAAGCATTGTCAGAAATGTACAGCATCTGATGACCAGACATTTTCATTTGATTATTGAATTTGTTCCTGATTTGGTGATGTATTTCACCAGTCATCCAGGTATTCTTTGATGCATACCAATAAACAGCAATGTCTTTTACCTGCATTTTGTATTTCTTCTACAAGCAATGAGGAGATTTAGATTTGCCTATTACTGACAACTTTTCTGTGGTCAGATACATCCATATTTGTAATAATAAGCAATGTTAGTCTGTCTTTACATTTTGCAGAACCAGCAGACTTATAGCTATCACAGTAATAAGTTCTATTTTGGAGAGACTTGTAGAAGAGAACTGTTTCATCACCATTGTAAATATCTTGCAGGGAATAACTTGCAAGTGTAGGAAGAAAGACAGTTTCTTTCCAGGTTTCCAGCTCATCATTGGGAACTGCTGAATCTTTGCTACTGGAAATTGCCTTGTTGACAATGCTATACCTCTTGGTTCACCAGTGAATAAATGACCCATAACCCTGCCAATCTGGATGTGCAAACTGTTTGGCAAAGCTAAAAAATAGAAGAATGTTTATGCAGTTGATGCAAATAGTGTGTGTGTAATATGTGTACATGTATTACCATGTTGATGCAGTCAATGTAAACAAAGCAAGTCATTAGGTTTATGTGTATTATAATGTTGATGCAATTGATGCAAAGTGAATTGTAAATGGTACATTGACATTCATTCTATGTCTTTTCTAGTAGAAGCAGTTAGTCCATACACAGTAACAAAGTGGTTATGACAAGTGAACCTCCTCCTTGCATGTATGTATTAATCATGACTTAAGCACATGGTAACCCTCCATAACTAACCAATCAGTATTCCCCCATCACATCCACACCCTTATTGACCAATCAGACCCCATCACATGATCCATGATTAGTTTGGACCAATTAGAGCACTGTACATCAGAATGGTAATCCTACTCAACCCCCTCTAGTCCAGGTACTTTGTGTGTGGCCCAATTGAGATGAGAATGGTACAAAACTGAGACAGTAGCCCAAAGTGTCTTGGTATATTAGTGGTTAGGTGTGCCCCTATAATGGTAGGACCTCTAGAGAACCACCAGACTGTTAAGGTGCCATTAATAGCATGCAGCAGGAACTTCTCAGGTGACAAGGAGTGGCATTGTGTGCCCCCTCCTCCTAGGATTGACTAAGATTACCCAAAATTAGCTGATTAGTCCATTCTGAGTACTTTGGTCATACTCTCAGTTTCTGGAGGGAGGAGGGAGCCCAAACACACTCTTGTTTCTTAACCTGTTACTTAATAGTCAACCTGAACTATGTAAGAGTATAGGTAGTAAATACAGAAGTACTTAGTTGTAATTGACTTGAATCTGTATTTGTGCTTGTAGTTAGTGAATGTTCTTGTACTTCAGGGTTTCATTCAGTCTTCGTTGTGCCTTCATGTTAATGTCAAGTTGTGTCTACTGTATCTTCAAGTGTGTTAACTGTGTTAATTGTAAACAATGGCTGAAGTAGTGTATTTGGCTTCTTTAGATTTGATGGAGGCCTAGCACTGTGTATCTGTGTAAACCCCCTCCACTGGGGATTGTGACTTCTGTATTCTTCAAGCTGGCTCCTTTCATCAGTCTTTAGGAGTTTAACAATAAAGGATGTACAGAAGCTGAGCATTTATATTCTTCAACCAATGCAAGCATTTCATCAGAGGTGCTGATCTGCAGTTCCTGGGAAGATACTGGTGTCTAGTGTAGATGTCCCCCTCCTCCAGCATTACAGCCAATTGCTCCAAACCATCTCTTAGGCCCAGGGCATGAACAGAAACCTATGAATAACTACTGTTACCCCCTGAAATAAGTTGCTGGCTGGAGGATGTACAACTAAAAGAATTGAAAAAGAGTAATATTGGCGACACTTGGATCTCATTTCACAAAACCAGAGATGCAAGGCTCTCTCTACTTGAGGTAGAAAGGATTCACAGTTGCATCTCATATTGAGAACTCCACCAGCATCAACCATTTCTTTGAATTTGTTTCTCTGCTTTTTCCATGTATATAATGTGGATTGACTTATATTACATTGTTTACAAATAGCTACACCTTTAACACCACAGTCTAACTTGTGCAATATGTCAAGTTTAGTGTATGGCCTGTATAGTGGCTTTGATAGAGACATCATGTACTGTATTGTACTAATGCAGAAAAAGAAGAAGAACAGACATTTCATAGGTTTCAAATGCATTTATTTTTATTGTTGATGCAGTTGATGCAAACAAACAGTTTTGAGTAAAACCACAAACATACAAAGGATGCTATGTAGTGGCTTCATTTCTTTTATCAAAGTAGGTCAGAGTCTAAATCAAAGTGTTAAATCAAAGGAAGCCACAATTCAAAGAATTAAATTGAACTAAGTCCAAATTCAAAGTTTTAAATCAAAGTAATTTCAAATTCAAGGTTTATTGAAATTCCACGAAATTCAAAAGAAAACCTTGCTGACGAATGACTTCGAATTACCCGTGCGCGACCTGTAATACAGCAGAGAGAGTCTGTTGTGTATCAATTTAAATAGGCTTCCTCCTGAAGAACAAAGCTAATTTGACAGAGGGAAGTTACTCGATTGAACATTGTACCAGTAAATGTGCAGTTTATCTCACAAAGGGACACGTCAAGTCAAGACACTCAACATCGACTAATTAATTACCGCCCGCGTACGAGGGAAGGTAATGTTTTCACTTTGTCCTTCAACAGGGGGGAGGGGGATAGGGGAGGGGTACCCCAGATCAAGACAGAGGTACCCCTGTCCCATACCTCTCCCCCACCCCACCAACCCCAGATGGGAATGGCCCAACCCCCCCCCCCCCCCAACCCAAAACTTCGTTTTC
>JBCAUG010033075.1:0-10179 GCA_038406175.1 Haplosyllis leylae | reverse complement strand
TACCAGAGGTCCAGGAAAGCGTAGACCATACTCGATCGTATCCGAGTATTATTAGTACACCTAAAAGACCTCGCAAGTTTCATTGATTCAAAGATGCGTCCAACATCACTGAAAATAAAGTAAAAGTGAAATCAAAAGTTCTCGTGTTTGCATGGAGTTAAATCAAAGACACTAGGTTAAAATCGCTATGGACCTTGTGTTAATATATTCCAATACAAACCTCTTTTAGTCTAAGGGTGCATTCATACTCAGCGAGAGCGAAATGGTTTCTGATCGTTGGCGTCATTTGAACTGAAAGGCACATTGAAGCTGTGTTTACACGTAACGAAATTCAACAGGAAAGTTATGTCAGCGTGATATGATTTTGCATGGGGCCAGGGGAATAAATTTTTTTGCTTAAATAGGTAATGAAACCACATTGCTCGATATTCAATACAAATACAAAATATAATTTCGGGCACACTAAATATCAAGCTAAATTCTGTTACGTGTGAACAAAGCTTAACTGTTGTAAGTATATATTAGAAAGCGATGCTTTCGTTCATTGCAGTTTACTTCCAGTCGTTATTTCTAACGTCACCTTGAGCGTTGCTTTACACTGAATTTTTAGTTACGTTTAATTTTTACGTTGAGCTAACTTTTTGAACCGTTACATAACGTTGGACCGTTATATTACAGCGGGTACGGTACCGATCCTGGTGGATCACGCTGACGATGATAAAGTGGTGACGGACTCGGACGACATCGTGCAATACCTGAACACGGTCGGGAAACCCAAGTGCGACATGTGCTGCGACCACAAGTGTGAGTAAAGCCCCTGTGAACAGAAAGAGAGACACGTCTGAAAAAAAAAACTACCTTCCCTCGTACGCACGTAACAAAAACCCTGTGCTGTGACCACATGTGTCAGTAAACCGTCTGGTTAACAAGAAAATCCTCTTGTGTGACCGCAAGAGGCGTACCGCCCGCCGTGTAGCAAGCACTCGCTCTCCTGTCCGGGGGGGGTGGGGCTATCCTGATTAGGGAGGGGTTACCCCTTTCCAGGCTGGGGTATCCCCCCAAAAGGTCCTGGAACCAGAGGCCATGGGTACCCCCCCAACCAGGAGAGGGTTATCCCATACCCTGTACACACACATGTGTAAAAACATAACCTCCCGTCGTACTACGTACGCAGGGGTAACAACCAATTTAACTCTTGCATCGTCTCTCCATATCGTCAAGACCCCATGTCGTGATCGGCAGGTCTTTGGCCTCTATTGCGTTAGGCCCTGCAATACCCTTACCGCCTATAGTAACATCCTCGTGTAAGCTGTAAAGCCAGTACAACGTCAACAGTGTAAAATTATCACCTGGCAAATACCGAGATTGAAGTTACAAACTGTGAACATTTAAAGCTTCTGATGGTTTATTTCACAAACCTGTATTTGAAACTATTTTTTATACAGCGGAAGCGAGCGCCGCCATCAGTCAGGTTTTCCCCAAGCTATGTCAGTATTTACGGAACGAGGATAAATCCAAGGATCCGGAGCACAGAGCTGCGCTCGCGGCCGAGTGTCAGAAGGTACGCCTCGATCAAACCTCCTTCTTTGTATCATACAGAATTCTGTCAGTAGTGCAAAGTTGTATGGAAGAAAAGCGAAAATTATGACCAAACCTTAATTATTTCATCCCGCGAAATTTCTGTAGATTTAAAACAGTGGATTATGCTATTTGTTGATTTAGAATTATGTTTCAAAATCCAGAATATTTTACCTAATCAGGACACTCTTGACTTTCATGTTCAAAACCATTCTTCTGCTGTTGATTACAAAGCTATTTTTTCACTTGCAGGTAGAGGATTACCTGAAGGTTCAGAGTAAGAAATCAAAGTATTTATTGTCGGATCAGCTGACGGAACCGGACTGTAACTTCATCCCTAAACTCTTCCAGGTAATGCTCCGTTCAGACATACTGATTACTAATGCGATGTCATGAGCTGCCAACGTTCAAACTACCTTTTTAGTAACGTCGCTAACAACCCAACAAACACCAAAGAAAAGTTTCACTTTCCAAATTGCGCGCTGTGAACGGACCCTGAGAGCTCATTTCTGCAGTATCTACCACAAGAACTAAGATTATGCTTTATAGGAAAGTTAGGATTTAGTACAAATGAATTTATGTAGCTTCTAAGACTCCTTATCTGTCTGGGAGGTGCTTTCTACATAGCTCTCGCTATACACGTGCTTTGCAATGTATGCGCCAAAAAGCCCTTTGTTCTTGTAACATCCAATCAGCATAATGCATTCAGGTCATGTGACCAATAACATCCAATCAGTGTAATACAAAGTTTGAATTCAATTCAGTTTACTCTAAGATGGCAAAGAAGCAACATCACTTTGTATTCAGAGAATAAACTCGGTTTTAGGCAACCCAAATGCCTTTGTTATTCTTACGGTTATAAAGACAATAACCCAAGGATAAAACATTTACATGCGGTAAAAGTGAAAGTGTATGGGGAAAACCATAATGGGAATGTTTTAGCGTAGGAATGATGATAGTATTAGGTTAGATGACGACAGGAGTCTTACCGAGTGTGCACCCCGCAGGTATGTGACTAAATGTGCAACTTTTTGTGACCAATGGATTTTTCTGACTTCCACGAACATGTATTCATCTGACTCCAATGGACCAAGGGTGGAATTTATTGTGAACATTTATGTTTTTCACTTTGTAGTATTTGGAGATTTTAATTGTTTTTGGGCAATGATTTGTGTTTTTGGAACTACTAGCGTTTGCATGTAAACTTGAAGTATTA
This sequence comes from Haplosyllis leylae, assembly GCA_038406175.1. Classification (NCBI taxonomy): domain Eukaryota; kingdom Metazoa; phylum Annelida; class Polychaeta; order Phyllodocida; family Syllidae; genus Haplosyllis; species Haplosyllis leylae. Next base: position 7,385 of record JBCAUG010033075.1, on the reverse strand, counting down.
GATCACGAGAAAGCAAGGCAGGACAAATCTACAGATCAAAGTACATGGGCAGATGTTCAAAGTTTTCGTGTAGAGAAATAGGTCAAGAAGTACGTATACGGACAGGTCTCAGGTGGAAGTGAAGAAATAAAAGATATTCAAAGCAATATCTTAAAATTTCTTCAAAACTAATCTATGTAACGTCAACATTTACAGCAAATGACTGAGAAAAACCTTCGTATAAGCCCAGAGAGGATAAGTTTGCTACTACATTTTTTAACTGCTCGACGCTCAAATTAAAAAAAAATCTGAAAAGTGTTGCTTGATCAACAAACTTTAAAAACATACTTGATCTTTGCTGAAGATTTTCCAATTAACTTCGATAAAAATGAGTGATCAATTCAATTTGACGATTTAAATCACTTGTAAACTGCAGCTTTATCGTTCGAACAATACCGCGAACTCTGCTAGAAAACAAACCAGGTACTTTTTCATACCTCCCAGACTGAAAATCAACAGATGATTCACCTCGGTCGACACAGCTCTGGAGCTCCAGACGGCTCAGACTTTACCATATAAGGCATTCTGGATGTTTTTCGCAAAACGTACGTCACAGTGAATCATCAGACCTGGTGCATTAATAATGTTTTATTATTTTATGTAGATTGTAGAGCTGAGATTTTGCATGGATCAGTAGGTATCACAGCTGATTTCAATCGCATGTAGTCACGTCCTTATTGGTAAGAAAGCTGTTATTTTGATCATGTAACCATGTGCAGCCAAGACATGTGTGACGAGAATGCTAAGAAAATAATCTAGTTGCAAATATTAACATAAATGTCAGGGGGAATGGTGATGTACTGATGTTGGTTGCGAGTGTGAAGCAAAAAGACAAAATACCTACGTATTGTGAGGAAAATGAATCATTAAACAGTGAAATGGTGGGCGAAATTACTTAGCCCAGGTGCACATTATTTTTTGAATGAAAAAATCAGTGTCTATGTTTATACCTAATGAAATTTGTTCGGGAAACCACTTTGTTTGAGTGTAGTCTGTTTTTGATAAAATGTAACGAACAGTAATAGGGATTCCTGTGTTACTGGAACTTGATTTCGATCTATACTGATGAGTGCAGGTAATTCATCGGAAAGTGCAGATAAGGTGCGAACTGAAGCCGTAGTTTCTTCATTAGAGTATGTACTACGCTAAGGTGAACCTTCTATTATAGGTCTTTCCAAGGTATCACCCTCAGAATAAAATTATATACTCAAACTGACCATGTTAAAAGGTAATATATTGTGAACAATGATTTGATGTTTTTTTTATCATTCAAACGATAAAATAAGTCCTAGGTTAACAGTACTGAATTTTAAGATACATCTAATCGTTGAAGGAACATGGAACTCGGGTCTGTTGTTGAAAGGCCTCAAGCAACTTTTCACTTTGGCTAAACATTTCGTACAGAAAAAGGCTCAGATTGATGTTGAGTGTAATTACCACTGGCTTTTTCTCCCAAGTGTTTTCCTTACAATATGGGTCATGTATAATAGTGCAAATTTATTAGCCTTTACGAGTGATACCTTCATCCTAAGGGTAAAGTCTTTCCTAACTCACTATTATTTCCTCAAATGGCTGCCTTTCATTCTGGGATAGGTTTCTCCTTCGGGCTTTGCTCTACTTTTCTCGGGGAGGTGTCAGTATTTAATGTCATCTCAACTGCTATGCCAATGACAATGAATCTAGCAGCAAAATTCCGAAAATGGAAATATTAACTTTTTTAATCACGGGAATAATTGTGAAAACATCTATTCATATTCAGGTTTTAAGAGAGACTTTTACTAAATTATAATGTTTAATCACTTAAAGAATGAGATAATAAGAAAAAAAATGTATTCGTTGCAGTTGGAACAAGACAGTTAATGTTAATGTCTGCTGCTGTTGTATTAAAGTTCGTAGTACATCTTTACAACAAGCATTCCTTGAGTACAATTTGTGTGCAACATATGACTAAAGACCAATAGATCTAATCAAGTGAGATGAAAGGTGCAGCTGGCTGGGGGATTTTAGTTTCCACCTTGTCACCAAATCAACACATGTGGGCCATATTTGTACTCAGTCTGAATATCAAGTATTCTGCTGGGAATTGCACGTTGTCATTCTTTTCTAGTCTGTGAATCCCACAATTTCGCTGGAATAGGCATCAGGCCAATTTCGGGAACTTGCTGATGACTGATCGTCGACACGAATACAGTGTAAACAATTTCTGAGTGAAAAAACCTATCACAGTGCCAAAATATTGCAAAATGACTAAACATTCTTGTGGGTGTAAAATGACTGTTGAATATTTTTTTATGTCAGATTACTGAACATTATGTTGAGTAACACATTCAGAAAGTAAAAAATTTTATTGTTGGTTTCCTAAATCTATCACGACCGTTTTTCATGTGGTTCATGCCTCCGTCTTGTTGCCATAAAATTGTATGAGTCATTTTAGTTCTCCCAAATATAGAACAAATCGATCTGACTGCAGGTTTGAAGTGAGTCCAGATACATGATTACGCAGGAAGCAGTGTACGTTGACGACTGTATAGGCGTCACACATGTGTTTAAATGTTGCAATTCATTCTTGTATGTCTGTCGTAAAAAATACATAAAAACTTTTACTGCAATTTTCGTAATATTTCTCCTTCAATGTATTACTCACAAAAATAGCACTTTGTGAGTAAAATGTTCGTTGTATTTCTGCACCATCATCTGTTGGTGAAGTAACCAAAGAATCCTTGTAGAAAGTATCGACCTCCGAAAAAGATTAATTTTTAATGCTACAGTCTGAATGAGTTCAATCCAAGAAAGACTTTGGATTTGAAATATTAAAAATCTTGTCATGAACTTATTACTGTATCTGCTAAATGTTACCTTCATTTGCAACACCAAACAAGAATAACCCCTCGACCCCTTTTCCCTGGTGTGTCTACAAAATATGAATATATCGCAATCGATCAAATATCCTGACTGGTCGCATGAGTAAGATGGATAGATAAGGTTAACCAGACCATCCCACTTCAGTTTTTTGCTTGGTTCCCTTTAGGGTAACAGGGCAAACTCATTAGCCTCTCGGGGAACAACATTCAATCTTTCCCTTGCTTGTCGTACTTGAGGGAAATACTTGATCTTCTGATGAAATAAAGTCGAGCTTCAAGCTTCAATTTCAGCACAATTTGTTTTGGTCTGATAGTGTTTTAAATGAACAGTTTATGGATTGAGTGTCTAATTTCTTTGGTTGAGTTTCAATTTCTATTCGATATACATCTTACAAAAATGCAATGCTTTCTCTGTGAAATTAAAGGAACGAAAAAAGGTGGAATCCCATGTTTTTTGTTGGGTGTGAGAATATTGTGTTTATGTGTTATCAAAGTTACTTGAAGGATGGAAAGAACTCACAATATAGTAAGAATGGTGCAATAATTCTGCTTTCCATGTTAACACACAGCTTGAAATACCTTTGTACTATATGATGGATCACTCATATTAACCTTTACATTGTATTGAAATTACGGTTACAAATTGCCTTGACATTTGTGATGCACGGTATATGATACAATGTGATACTGTCTAACTTCCTTTTTGAAGTCAAAGTGGTTCTCTGAAATATTTGACCGTAGTTAAAAGTGTTAGGATGCATCATTAATCACCCAACTACACTCACTCATTTCTTTAGGTCATGGTTTTGGTCAGTGTCTACCTTCAAAGCACATCAGCTTTGTGCCAATTGCTTAGTAGACAGAACCAGACAGCTGTCCAGTAGAAATCATCACCAATGAGTTTCAAACTATTAACTCCTGCCAAGTGATGTTCATTGTTGCGGCAGGGTGATTGGCGGTTTCGGACCATTCAATGTGTTGGTGAATTCAATGTTTGGCGGGACTGACAAAATTTTTTTTCACAAAGTGATTTCACCACCACATTCCAAACTAGTGCTCACAGATGAGGAGAGTGTGTCGACTGTCAACACGTGTTATTCAGTGAAACCTTGAACTAACTTAAAAACATTGCCAGTTTTGTGACAATTTCCGAAAAACTCGAGTGGCATAGAATCATAGGTCTGTCAGATCGTTATGAAAACCCTCAGGTAAGAAGTGAATGTTATCTCTAGGCACAATAGCAGCATATTGCAGGCGTCCTCATAAAATTAACAAAAGCGCTGGAAGTTGGGTTCTAAGATGAATCTTCCATCATCTGCATACTTGCCGGCGAGCTGGATGCAAACCAATGATCCATACATTCACGTCATAAGTATTATGATACAGTAACCTGTTTGGATTAAATTGATTGGCATTGAAATGAGTCTTAATGCATGCACATAGTTTATTAAATTCTTCCCCTGGTTCTTCCTGGCTGGTCCTTCAAGGGGCAAGGGCAGTGGGTGAGGGAAACTGCCCTACTGACCAATGTGGCATGGGGGAGGGCAGGGATGTAGTACGACGATGGGGTGGGGCAGGTGTCCCATCCACCTTGGCTGGTAGGAGTGGTTAGGTGAACGTATGACACATATGAACGTGACACATTCAAATAGAACGAAGGACGAGGCCAAAAAAACACGAAATCTATATTCCTCCCAAAGACCGCCCTTTTTTCTTGACCTATTTTTACAGGACCAGAGGCCTTTTGTCTGTTTCGTCAGCAGGCTCATTAGGCTAACTGTCCAGTTGCTTTCTAAACAACACGAAGAAAAATAAATGGAAAATTGTTTGTTTTCTCACGTTGAGCTTGCAGCTGCCTCTGTTATGTCAAATTTTTAATGCATTGGAGTTTTCCAAGAGCTTCCTTCCGGGGGCTGATCAAAGTTTATACTTTTCAACTAAATTCATTACACGAAAAAAGGGTAATTATATTGAGACAACATTTTTGTAATACATGTATTCTTCACCAATCACAGGCATAATGCGAGTTGAAGTATAATGCGAACACATCAGCCTTAAAATTATAATTAGAAAGTGTCCAATTTTCGTGTTACGTAATACCGACAAACTACCCCAAATCTTAGATAAAATCTTCCTTCAGGGTAACTAAGGTCTTGGTGGTTGTAAAGTGGAAAACTGTTACGACAGTACTCAGTTTGCAAATTTGTAAAGTGTAAGAAATCACAGCCTCAAAGAATTAAGCTGGTTCTGATACTTTTCAGTTGTGTTGCAGTCTGCTCACAGTGTGGCCGTAGTTGATGAATCAAGTGAGATGAAAGGTGCAGCTGGCTGTGGGATTTTGGTTTCCACCTTGTCACCCAATCAAACCATATGGGCCATATTTGTACTCAGACTGAATACCAATCAGTCCATTGAGATTAAGCTTGCACAATCAATTTGCATAACTTTTGTTGTTTGGAAAGATAGATTTCTTTGTGCACGCAACACTAATTTCGACGTAAAAAGAAAATGGTACTAACTTTATGACAATGCTAGCTTACTGTGGAAAAAATCAAGAGATAAAGGCCCCGATCTTGACTTCATAAATCAATAATAGGAGTGGGGGATTTTAAAAATGATATCTAGGTACCGATTTCAAATTTCTTCAGAAGCACCGGCCTCTTTCCGTGTTCCGCATACCAACAAGTACTGAATCAGATCTATATTAAAATTAATCTTCAAAGATAGTACAGAAGATCTTCAGGATAGTACACGTTAGATAAGACAAACAAGGAAAGGTGGCAGTTTGACACAGAATATTCATTCATAACAGAAAATGTAATTTCCCAAATGACAAAATGTAATGGATTTCTACTGATGTGACGTGGTATCTACAAAGTCATTTCTGGTAAATTATGACATGTTTAGTTCAAGGTAAAAGGTTAGAAGAAAGTTGAATAAATCACTCATTGAAGATAATTTATGAAGAGAAAAACCTCTTTAAATAAGAAAAGATGTTTCGTGGAATATAGATGGAAATTAATATATTATTCATAGATAGGGAAGCACTAAAGTTTGAAATAGAAATATTAACCCTTTGCAGTACACGGACATTCAAAAGCATGTAACCGACTTAGACACATACAGCTTTCTAAATATTAATTATATTACCATAAAAAATGATATTATTGGAATTGCAATAGCATTTTACACATTTGTCTTTGGAGGTCTATTGTCTAGCTCCAATATCTGTGCCTGCATTGAAAGCTTAAATGTTTTTCTGTATCTCTGAAAAACTTGGGTACTCAATTCAGAAAGCATAGCTGTCAATATATGTCCTGTCTGGGTATATGCCAACAAATTTAGGTTTACTATTCCCGCTTATGATGATTCATAAGGCATATTTGTACCCAGTAATCAGGACAGTAACAAATAAGAAATGAGCAGTGTCTTTTACCAAAAATCTTGAGCTTTTATGTAAAAAATTGACCACTAGGTACATCAGAAAAGGGCTAATGTGAGGAGCCAGTAAAATAACTGCTGCTCTTTCTGGTAGGAACAGGCAGTAATCCTAGATGAAAGGTCAGTAAGATAAAAAATGATTCATTCACAAATGTAAACTAGAGGTTCGAGACTGATTTTATTCTTTCTATTTTGTTAATTCTAGGGGCATCATAAATAAATGTACAACTAACAGGTGGCTTCTCCAGTCATTATGACGTGGAGTTCTTCATTGGTGATATCCTTCTACTATCTGGTTGATTTGCAGTTATTCATTTTGGTCTGTGATCCATTGGACATTTTTGTTGTGTTTTACCTCTTTCGGTAGTATGTTCAACCAGAATTTCTTTACCTCTGCTATGTCTTGTAGTTTCTCAGTCAGAGTTGTTTTCTTACTAAGTTCCCTGTGGAACCTTCTAGCATCGTCCGTCTTCTGAAGCTACCTTGTATTTCTTCAAGATCTCCTTAAGCTTGCTCCTGGTCTTGTTGTCTCGTGTTGTGGTATTTTTCTTTGTGTGTTCAGTGATGATAGATATATCTTCCCTTACTTTGTTCATTTGTCTCTGGAGTCTCTGCTGTGGCTTAGGTGGCAGCATCTTGTTGGTTTTCACAAGGGCTGCAGTAGATTGTTTTCGGTTGATGGTTGTTAGGTCAATGTATTTTTTGTGATGTCTTTTCTATTACCTTATCTAGGGTTTTAACCATTATTATTCGTATTGTTATTATAGTAGTAATTGTAGTGGTTTAATTTTACACGAAAAACTTTGATAAATTTGCAAAAACTCTGACCCGTAAAGGGTTACAGAGCTTCAATCGATGGATTTCCTGGCTGACCCAAATGCCTTTTGAAAAGTACTTTGTAAAGGCTATTGTATGTCGTAAGCCTTTCAGGATGAGTAACAGACCTCACTCATTTTCCGTTTAAAGCTACTAAAGGTACTGAAGTTATTTTGATTTCTTCCGTACAGTTGAACACCATTCCACAAAAGTTCTATTGCACATTAT
>JBCAUG010033064.1:0-10179 GCA_038406175.1 Haplosyllis leylae | reverse complement strand
CAGCTGGGGGGGGTACTCAGTCCAGCCGGGGGGGGGGGTACTCAGACTTGCTAAGCCGCGGTCGGTATGCCTCTTGCGTTCATGCAGGAGGACTTTCTTGTTTATTTGTTTATTTGGATCTATTTATTAACTGTTTCAGGCATGTATGATGCACACCTCTGGATAAAAACACAAAGAGTTGCAATGTATTTTTACATAATCCACATTTGTCTTGTTTACATTCTGAAATATAAAATACTTCATGTTTTTCCGAAAATTTGCGCATTAAATACTAGCCTGCTTTGAATCTGAATTGCAGTTCCTTCGGAGGATTCCCATTGTCACCACAATTTGCGTTATAAAATTCAAAGTCTATCCGTTCCAAAGAGTCGATTGTTCCATCTCTGTGGCAGACGTATCCTATCGGTAACCTGGTAAAAACATCTTAAACTGGAGCATTGAAATTTTAAATCAACGGGTTGGTTGGACACCAAAAAAATGGGAAACGTCTCTTCAACATTATCTAGTTAACTACCAATCCCGATGATAACAAAGTGAGAAAGTTGGATCACCATTTACCGTCGTTTTCATACCTTGACAAAGTTTTTGGCATACATATGAGTCCTGCGCAAATAGATGTACCCTCTTCTAAGGTTAAATACTGTATAGCATATCTGTGTAGCATTCTCCAATCCCTGATATTCCCTTCAAGAAACATGGTAACATTTTAGGAACGTTACAATTCAATTCAATGGCGGACGCAATTTTCAAAACTTATCTCTAAAATGTATTAAATACCACTTCAAGTGGCAAATAGGAATGAAAATAACGTAGATATGGAATAATAAGGATATTAAGACATAGCAGATATAAAATAACAGATAAAAAGTGTACACATATGGGATAAAAAGAAGTAAGAAATCAGTGATGAATGATAATTCAAGATAATTGAGTGAACAAGTGAACAGCGAACAGGTAAAAGGACCATTATGTGTTATGGGTTATAATGCCTCAGAGATTTAAAACTATAACTGAATATGCCAAATAGCAAAGTCAAGAACATTGAAAAAGTAAAAGTGAAAGCAAAGAAGCATAAGCCAGAAATAAATCAGCCGCCTATTATATAAATCATTTACTAAAAAAGATCAGTCAGCGAGGAAGGAAGTATCAAGTACAAGAAGGGCATCAACAACTGAGACCAGTACAGTTAGGCCGCAGAAACCATCAGAAGCAACCAGTAAAAAAAGGTCCCCGCCAACCCCACCAGAACATCCGCCAACAAAGAAACTTATCATGTCTAAAGAAGACAATAATACGGAGGAAATCAACCTAAGTGATGAGTTACAAAATATACAAAAACTATTGAATGCTGATCTGGATGAAAATTTGAAGCCAATACAAGACAGCATACTATCACTAGAGAAGACAACAGAAGAGGTAACAATGAATAGCCACAAGATCACAACTATAGAAGAAGAAAACAAGAAACTTCGACAAGATTGTGACAACATAAGAAGAGAGAATCAGAAGCTAAAGTCAAGATTAGTCTCAATAGAAAGCAAGATGATAGAAAACCACATCATCATTCAAGGAATCCAAGACCAAGCATGGGAGTTACCAGCTATAACACACAAGAAGACACTAAATGCTATATCTGACATAGCAAATGGAGACATTCATGAAAAACATTTAGAAATAACAAGAAAGATTAGTATTAATACTATTAGGAGAGTTGGAGTGTACCATGAACATCGGAACAGACCTGTATGCATTGAATTTACAACAAAAAGTAGTGCAGACTTCCTTTATGAAAACAAAAAGAAACTAAAGAAGGGGATCTATGCTGATAGAGCTTACAGTGAAGAGGTCTTGAAGGAATGCAGGAAACTCATACCTATCCAATGGAAGGCAAGACAAATGAATGAATATAAAGGAAAATGCATGCTGGACAGAAGACAGCTAGTACTAAAAGGAAAAAAATACATGACAGAAACCATCAGAAATCTTCCTGATAATCTTAGTGGCTTCCACATCTCTAGTAAAGCTGACGATGACAACATAGGATTTTTCGGAGAACTAAGTCCCTTCTCCAGTTACCACAGCTGCAAATTTGAAGTCGATGATATCAAGTACCATAGCAGTGAACAATACATTCAACGGCAAAAGGCACTACACTTTGAGGATGAACTGACCCCAAAAAGGATTATGAACTGTGAATCTGCTCTTGAATGTAAACAATTGTCCTGTGAAATAGAAAACTATGATCCTAGGAGCTGGTCTGAAGTAGCAGAAGAAAAATGCTTACCAGGAATCACAGCCAAGTTTGAACAGAACCCAAACCTTCAATTTCTATTGATATCTACTGGAACCAAGAAAATCCTGGAATGCAGTTATGACAAAACATGGGGGACAGGAATAACCCTGCATGATGAAAACTGTCTCAAACCAGACCAATGGAGTGGAAAAAACCTGTTAGGCAATATGCTTATGAAAATAAGGTCGAAGCTTTTGAGCAACAAGAATGATGACAACACTGGTAGAGTCAACTCAAATTCAGAAGAAGGCATGGAACAGTAAAATGTAAGTCATTCTTGGCTATAACAAACTATCATCAGACTGAATCATGACCAGACCAAACGTTACGACTATAGGTGTTATGGGTTATAACAATATTAATGCTATATCTATGCTATTCATTCCATTGCCAAACCACAATCGCGTATTTATGCTGATCATCACTATCATCAACAAAACTATTAAAGTGTGTTATCTTTTCACAAGCATGTGTTTATCATTCTTTTGTGCACTATCTACTATCACCTATTTAAATGTGTCTTATGCCCCGTATCAATCCTAGTACTTTAAATAAAGATGTACTAAATTGTACTGCAGACAATAACTGGCTTCCAAACAACATTAATGACAACTGCGATTACATAGAAGATATAAGGGAAATGCCTAAATCTGATGAAGACTTACTAATACTTCAATGGAATGTAAGAAGCCTAGTGCACAAATGCAATGAAATAGAAAAGTTACTGAATAACACTTCTAGCAAAATTGATGTAGTCTATGCATAGTAAGTGAAATGTGGCTCAAAGATGATAAAACATTAACATCAATGTTACTGGTTATAACCTGGTATCCAAACCAAGGATCAACAAATGAGGAGGTGGGGTCAGATTGCTCATATCAACCGACTTGAAGTACATTGAAAGAGATGACCTAAACCAATTCTATGACACAAACATTGAAATGTGTTTTGTAGAATTGCAGAGCAAGCGATCAAATTTTATAATAGGTTCGGTATATAGACCACCCAACACTGACAGTAAAAGCTTCTTAACAAAGTACCAAGCCATATTACAATGCATAAAAAGTGAACAAAATAAGTGTAATTGTATAATTGGAATGGATCATAACTTTGATCTACTAAAAACTGATATTCATAACACCATGAGTACCTTCATAGTTGTTAACAGTGATAATGATCTATGGCCAACAATAACTAGACTGACTAGAATTACAAAATATTCAGCTACTCTGATTGGTAATATCATGGTCAGCACAAGACTAACTGGTGATTATTGCAGCACTATTTTGTTGGATGATCTCAGTGATCATCTTCCGTGTGTTTTAAAATTACCAAATTATGAGGTATACAAAAAACAAATAAGCATGATAACTAGTCAGAAATTAACTCCGAAAGCATTAAAAGCTATAAAGGTGGACTTACAAAGTCCTGAATTACTCTGTCAAATTGACAAACCAACAGTAAACAAATCACTTGACTTCTTCCATGATGATCTAACAATAGCTTAGAAAAACATGCCCCACTGCATACTTTTAAACTTAAGAAAACCAATATACACAAAGAACTGTGGGTCACAACTGGATTACTAAAGTATATGAAAAAACAAAAATTACTTTATAAGAGAAGTTTACAAAAACCTACAAATGAAATAGACATAGCAAAATATAAAGATTATAGAAATTGCCCTAACAAAAATAAAGAGAGGCACAAAGATTTCTTACTACAATGAGCAATGTTTAAAATTGAAGCACAAAATGAAGAAACTATGGACTTTTATAAATAAAGTGCTGAACAAAAGCAATGATAAATCGAGTTGCATTGAGTACTTGAAAGAAGGCACAGATTTACTAAAAAACCCAAAGGTAATATCAAATACCTTTGCGAATTATTTTGCCAACATAGGTTCTACCTTGACAAATAAAACAAAAAACTCTCAGAAAGGTGTTATGGATTATAACAAAATGATCCCTCGGAATGAGAGTAGTATTTTCATGAATCCAGTAACCAGATTAGAAATAGATAGGATTATAAGGGAACTGCCCAATAAAACAAGTAGTGGGTATGAAGAGAAGAAATTACAGATCCTATCAAGTTGATTATCAACCAATTACTTTTAAATGGAGTTTTTCCAGATAGTATGAAAAAAAGTGACACCATACCATTATTCAAATCAAAATCACAATGTGAAAAGGGCAACTACAGACCAATCTCATTACTGCTAACACTATCAAAAATTCTAGAAAAAGTGGTATATAACCACACCTATAATTTCCTAACGGATACCAGACAGATTACCCCAACCCAGTATGGGTTTAGAAAACATCATTCATGTGAGCATGCAATTGAAGAACTAGTTGGCAATATTTTAAAAAACAGTGAACCAAATAAAACCACTATAGCAGTGTACCTAGACCTGTCTAAGGCCTTTGATACCCTCTCTCATACAATCCTTCTTGAAAAATTAGATCGATATGGAATCCATGGAAATTGTCTCAATTGGTTTAGGACCTATCTATCAAACCGTATACTACGAGTAAAATGTAAAGCAGGTGACAACTCAAACACAACCTACTCAGATTATTTTGATGTGGAATACGGTGCTCCACAAGGCTCAAACCTAGGGCCCCTACTATTTTTAATATTTGTAAACGACCTTGGCAAGCATCTAGAATATTGCAGACGACACCACTATATAACAGCAATGTAAATAAAAATAGGCTGGAGTGGTGTATTAATCATGACCTCAGTATTTTAAGTGACTGGTTCACAGCTAATAAACTGACTCTTAACGTATCAAAAATGGTTTGCATGGTTTTTGACCCGACCGAAACAAAAAACAATAACAGGCAACATAAATGGGAAATAAGAATAGGGACCAACACTGTAAAAGTAGTAAACTCCACAAAATTTCTAGGAGTGTACATAGACAATAAATTAAATTGGAACAACCACTATCAGAATGTGGTCCACAAACTGAAAAGAAATATTCATATGTTACGAGACAATAGACTGTACCTGACCACAGACACTAAGAAACAACTTTACTATGCACACTTTTACAGTCATCTAAGCTACTGTATAGTAGTGTGGGGAAACATGTTAACAAAGAATGAGTTAACCAAGTTGCAAAAAATTCAAAATAAATGTGTAAACTTGGTGGATTGTAGAAAAATTCCTGTAGAAAGAAAATATACAAATAAATGAAATAATAATGATAGAAAATGAGAAATTGGGGTACAAACTAATAAAGAATAAACTCCCCAAAAACATAATTGATCAAGTAAAAACAGGCTCCACTGGTGAGACCCTTGAAAAGGGTCACAGGTACCCAACTCACATGAAATCACTGCCTTACAGACCGCTAGTAAAAAAAGGCAGCTACATGAGAAGTTTTTTAATGAAAAGCGTGCAGTGTATTCAACCATTCTTGGCTATAACAGACTGCTGTGATCATTTATATCAATACATCAAAAAAAGAAAATGTGACATTTTTGCTCCAGGTTATAATGCATAAAGCGTTAGACATAAGTGTTATGGGTTATAACATAAGAAAAATGGGTACAACTGCCTCTCCTCTGTCTCTCAGTATAGATTTTCTTATATGAAAGCACTTAGAGTGATCTAAAAAAAATTATCCTACTCTACATCTACCTACAATTCATCTACTAACATAACTAATCATGACAAATAAACAAAATGCTTTGCATCATGAAAAGACTGACCCAACAGAATTTACTACACGTCCTGATCCACAAAAAACAAAACCATGAAAGTAATTGCAGTGGACATGTTGCAAGAACTTTTATCTGCCATCAATATGAAGTACAGGTTCAAGCAAATCGTATCTTCTTTACATAAAAACTCAGGCATGGACAAGGATCTATTTCATAGAACTAAACTAGCAAAATTATATTGGCTTGATACCAGGCTGTGGGTTGATGGAAGTTGGATGAATCCAGGTGCTATGTTCGACATGTTTGGGCAAATGTCAGACGAAGATGGTAAAATTGTTTGTGCTAGAATGATTGATAACCTAGGAGGAAATGAAGGACAAAGGAGCAGACAATGTGCTACTGAAAAATAGTTGGATTGCTCTTCACATGTAAGGGCTGAAGGCGGCGGAATGGACTAAGAAAATGAGATCTCCAGAAGAAGCAGGTGATGAAATAGCCCTAACCGCACTTTGCATGGAATATAATAAACACTGTATGGTTTATACGAGAGCCAATATCTGGTCTACACTCCACACTGACAACCCCTTTCAGTGAAGAGGAGCTATGAGCAGCTTGCCCAATTAAACTACTATATATAGAACCGGGGGTATTTGGAATCTTAAAGGACAGGCTGTATGCCAAACCACCTGGAAAAATTTGCATGGAAAGTGCAATGAAGGTATTAGAAAGGGACAGAAAGATTACACCAAATCAGCAAACTGAGCCATTAAACCTTGCTGCAGTACCATGCGTAACGAAGGAAGATTCCAGTTCAACAAACTTCATGATGGATTGACCTCTTTCCCCAGCAGTAAACAATGTGAGTACCATACCCACATTAAAAGAATTGTGTACATTGGTTCTAACTTATTTTGGCACCATGAGTAATTACATTTGTGGGAATAACATCAAAGAACATAGTAACAACAAGGATAATAAAGAAGCCGTTGACACTGGGCAAACAAATGATGTCACATTACATGGTGATGAAGTTATCACAACTATCAAAGTGAAACCATGTACTGTGAGGCTAGTCAAACTTATAACAGATACAGTCACAGTGTCTGGAAAAAGTGCTATGGGGAGTAACATTGAGGCAGCAATTGATGTTACAGTTGATAATGAGAATTGTGATAGTGCACAAGAAACTAAAGGTGAACCCCAAATAAAAGCCATGGATTCAGGATTAAAATTGTGTTCTGTGAAATTAACAAAACTAGAGGATATACTACAAAAAGAGTTAACTAAGAGGTGCAAGGAGAGTGGTTATAACCTAAGACTTCGAAAAAATGTGGAACGTAAACCCAATCGGAGAAGCCAGAAAAGGATTAACCACAATGAAGATGAACTCATTGACATTTGCTCCAGTGATGAATCAATTATTCAATCACCAGTACTGCAAAAAAAGCTGAAACCGTTTCCAGTACCTAGCAGTCCATCACAGCAACAAATCCTTTCCCAAAACATAATTGAATAAAAATGACAAGATGCTGCACATGCACTATTATCTTTAAGTAGCCAAGTGCAAAAACATGCCAAATATGATGGTAGCAGTGCTAGTAGTGACACCAGTGATGCCAGTTCTACTCAGGATGAGCCGACAAACAAAACACCACAGACAGAACCTTCCCGATCGTGCCTGCCCCAGTTGAAGGACAACGAGGCCAACAACGACTAGATGAAAAGAATACAGTGATACCACTATAGTAACAGACACACCAGATAAACCTAAAAAGAAAGCTGAATTTGTTATCACAAAGGAATTATAGTATGTCACCCCATATTGAAACAAATTTCTGTTGAAAATTTTCAATTTCGATGACTGTTCTAAAAACATGAAGGTGTTCAAAGTAAAAGTTGTAGTATTTTATTACAGTAATTGATTGACCATACACAAACAACATTAAATTATTGTCAACAAAATTCTTATTTCAACACAGTACATCAAAAATGGGCATTTTTCGCTTGAATTTTTTTTTTCAACCGAAAAATCTAAAAATACCAATCGCTTTGACAAAAAATTACATGGAGCATATTAACGTCTTTCATATATTACTAGTTATCACTAAGGCACACAATAAAAAATAGAATCATTTAGATAATTCAATATTAACATAAAAAAACACATATTGAATTTCAACCGAAAATTTGTTTCAATATGGGGTGACGTACTATAGTCACAGATCATTTCTGGGGGTGTACCCCGTGGTCCTCTCACTGGCCCTGTCCGAGCTCCTGCCCAGGGAGGCTACCCAGTCCTGCCGGGGGTATACCAGAGTCCTTTCGCTGGTCCTGCCTGCCGGAAGGGGTACCCCAGCAAAGGGGTACCTCCCTGGCCAAGATAAGGATACCCCTCCCCCCCGCCATGATTGGGGTAGGGTACCCACCGGCCAGAATAGAGGTACCCTCGCCCTGACAGGTTAAGCTGCGGGCGCTATGCCTCTCGCTGTTTCCCGGGGGAGTTAATACTTGTGTTGAATTTTATTTCAGTTAATGAACATGTACAGTTTACACAGACGACTAGAAAACACTAACATCAGTGTCTACGCCCTGCATCCTGGTGTCATGGATACCCCTATTTTAGGAGATTTAGAACACTCTAACTTCTTCTACAATGTGGGGATCAAAATGTACAGAGTGATGGGTGAGTCTTCCAACATTTCGAATAAATTTTCATGCGTTTCCTTTTCCGTTACTTTGTATTGAAATGTGGTTGTGTTCCGATTTTGTTTGGTCTGTGACCCATCATTAAGAATTGTCTAATACTAATCATTTGAAAGTCAGGTGGTCCATCAAAAACGGCGTCAAAATAAACCACGTCGGTGAATGAATGTATTTTCAAAGAAAAGATAACGGATCAAGCCCCCAGCTAAAAAAAACATGAACAAAAATACAACACAAAAAGAAATTCCAAAATCAAATTTGAAATGGAGACTTCAAACTTTCCCGTCCATAATCTTCCAACATTTCTAGTGTACTGCATTTTGATACTCTTTTTCTTCGGTTACAGGACTTACAGTCAGCGTGGAAAAAGGTGCCATGACAACGCTTTTCGTAGCAACGCATCATCCAGTTCCTAAAATCGACGGGTCTTATTTCGATGAGTGCTCACCGGTCACACCTTCAAGAAAAGCCAAGTGAGTATTTGACTGGTTCTATACTGTTATTGAGATAGAATTGAGTCTTACAGGTGCATCTTCTTCAAATAGTTCTATTCTGCCTCATGAAAATTTTATCATCCAAAAAGCTTGTCACCCTGTTGGACGAATATCTAGTTCTGACTCGTTTGTAAATAGTTTTATAATGGTTGTTAATGAAAAAAAATTAAGTTCAGTCTGAATTTGGTGTCCGAAGAATGACTAAAAATTTGTCAAAGACAACCATTTTAGAACCACTCAGTCAGAATTGGATACTCTTCTGGCAGAGTGCTCATTAATTAACGCAGTCAGGTAGCAAACTACAACTTGTTTCATTGTTTTATAGGAAAGTGAAGCATCAGGAGGTACTGTGGAACTATAGTTTGGAGAGGCTTGGAGATTTTGTTACAGACGATCTACTTACAGATCTCCAGGTGGATATGGAGGAACTGGGCGTGGTCAAACAAAAGAAATAATTCAGGTAGAGCTTTCGCGGATGAAGACAATGGACTTCTAATTTACACAATGTGTCCTCACTTAATTCAGAAAACGTATTGACCTGAAAAGGGTAGATGGGACTGTCTGGTAATGTACTAATGTACTTACAAATGAAAAGAGACTGTTTACGCAAAGAGGAGAGCACATGTAACAAAACTCAACCGATTGTCTATATATGTGTATGTAAATAACAGATCTATTGTATATTTCTTTTTTTTATGTTATTTTATTTCTTTTTGCAAATCGTATGCAATCTGTTGCAATGTACAAAGTTTGAATTTCTAAATTTATGTTTTTACATAGATCTATTTTAATAAAGTTTTATGAACATTTTGTAGTCCTTTTCACCATTAATCTGCCATTCTTCTTATCTCCTTATCTTATCACTACATTTACATTAAGATTATCTCAATCATTATTTGTAAACAGTGTGTGTTGTTGAAATTATGCAACGAGCCAGTTTTGTTTTCCAAAATGAAGGAATTTTCGTCCAATTAGATGAATTAGACAAATTGGTCATGCATGAATTAGGATCCAT
>JBCAUG010033053.1:0-10180 GCA_038406175.1 Haplosyllis leylae | reverse complement strand
CCCTCCCCCCCCCCCCCCCCCCCCCCCCCCCCCCCCCCCCCCCCCCCCCCCCCCCCCCCCTCCTTACAATTTGAACCATCTGTGAGAGAAACATCCTTATGAATAGACACATCTGGTATCAAGAACACATGCTGGTTTTCATGTTGTGTCTAATTAGTGAGCCTTCAAGCTGAATGATGAGCTTGTGTGCTGCACTTGCTTTGGATTTAAAAGTTAGCTACCACAAAATGAAAATTCAAGGTATGTGTATTATTTTATCCTTTTTTGTGTGTCGGAAGAGTGATAATTGTGAGAGGTTTTCAACCTGGTGGACTTCATTACTTTTAACAGAGGGAGTCAAGAGAAAACTATTAGTTCAGACAGAGGGAGTCAACAGATAACTGAAGTAAGGATTTTCAAAATAGCATGATTTCAAATAGCATGATTTTTGTTTTAAAAGTCAACAACAGGAGGTTTAAAGATCTTTTTCTATCATTCTTGTGTGAGAACAATTCCAACAACCCTTCCTTTTTCTGAATTCCAGGAACGTGCTCAGAGAAAAACACCAGCAAATGGTAGACATCCTACACTCTTTGATCAAAGAGTAACAACAATTAAGAATGAAATTCTGTCACCTGATCTTCCTTGTCTTTCGCAGTTATACTAAAATCCAGTGTGATGGTCATGTGACGCCTCCATTCTGGATTTCTATTCATCTGTATTGAGCCGGATATCCGGTCTTCTGAGCAGACTGTCACGGGTTCGTCCAGCATAAGCAAATCTTGCTTCTAGTGTGTCATTCTAAATTCAAAGTTGTCAGTATGATTCATTTTCAAAATATCAAGGTTATCAACAAAATACGAATTAAACTCTCATTTCAACTAAGTTCAGGCAGTCTTTTCAATTCTGAACACTCAATCACATCATTTACTGCTAGGTTTGGAGAACGGCTGGATAGATCTGTTTCTCGTGGTGCTGGACTGTTCTTGACATCGTGGACTCATCTCACAAGAATTTGGAAATGTTTGCAACACACATGTTTGACAAACAAAATCATCAGGGAATATTTAAATAAATGCATTCATGAGGTTCAGAACTTCATTGTTATAATAAGCTTACTCATAGTCAGGTCCAGTATTAAGAGTTACTATTTCATCCAGTTCGTAGTTCCCACCAAACTCAACACTGAACCATGAGGCAAATCCATGCAGTAAACCATCCTGTTAACACACACAAAACCAAAAGCAACAAACGTGTCAGAACCTTTTTGACCAGTGTACAGAATGATTTTAAATGAAACAGTATACTGTTAAATTTTTTAAGGTTCAAGCCCTTTGTGAAACAAAAAATTGGTTACACTGGGTCAGCTAAGAACCAGCAAAACATTGGAAAGGGATTCATTGCAAGTTAGTGTGAATTGTAAACCGAACTATTACATTCACTATTACTATTACACAGTAATCTGTTCGTTCTTACCGACCTCGTTTAGGCTTGATGTTTGAAAACGCTTTACCTTTCGTACTGTAAATTCTATGTCACTTTGTATGCACTCTAAATCTGTTATTTCCACACTCTTTGTGTCCATCTCGTAGAAACACTGATGTTCACTCAAACAATCTGACTTGGACAAGATGTGATCATGGAAGGGAGTACTGAAGAAGTCTTCTTTAGCTACTTCTCTGTAATAGCAAGAAAGGGTTGATTCAGCTTATCATAAGAATAAATGACCAATACCGTAATCTGACCATCAATACGAACCAGGACATGATATTAAATTTACAGTGACATTCTGTCTTGATGATACATTTATGAGAACCATCCAATCCGTGTGCATTCACAGTATGTATATTTTGTGAGTTGTGTACTGAAACAGGTGACTGACATAACTGATTTAGTTTGTTGTTCTGTGAGATTAACACGAACATTGGTAGAAGAAGTTTACATTAAAACAGAGAAATCCAACCCGAATTTCTCTCCCCAGCATTCTACGGTTTCTGCGTAGAGCTGTTGAGCACTGCATGGTACCAAGTACAATTTGGCACCAGAGGGCCATACCAGTCCTTCAGGCTTTAGAAACCTTTGCCTGGCCGTGATCACTGACTCTATCATGTACTCAAACTGGAATAGAAGGAGGAATAGGTTATTTTAGCACATACAGACCGACGTAAAGACACATAGATCATCAGGGGATGACAGTGATTAGCAATGAGTAAAGTAGAAGATATATGCTACTGAACCGAATTAACTCTAACCAGAAGCAGAGTTCCCATCCACTCCGCCAAAATCACATCAACTTCTTCAGGTAATGACATATCTTCTATCCTACCACTTATCACTTCTATCTTGCTCGACATATTGTTGTGCGCAACCAGTATCTTCGCGAATTTGACAGCTTCACTAGCTTCTACTGCGTAAACCTAAAGGCATATCAAAATAATTTTGTTTAGATGTGGTCTTCCTAGGCAGAACTAGATCAGAAATAGTAGCTACTTTATGTTCTGCTGTAAAGAGCTTCAAAACATCACAATGAATGATCTTGGTGCAAACAATTTGCATCTTGTAACCCAGTGCTGGCTTTAATCACTTTTGGTATAGCTGACTGAGTGCAGCTTGACCAAAATCACGCTGATGGCCAGAACTGATGCCGCTTTTCCTGAAAGCAGCTCTTTGTTAAAATACAAACAGAAACTTGTTGATTCAGAGCGTAGATAACTGTACATAAGTTCTAAAAAGTTACTACAATTGTTTAAGATAAACTAGAACGGTCTATGAACTAAATATGTGCTATTCCTGCAACTAATTAATCCTTTTTACCTTTTGTGCTTTGCCGTATTTTGCACAAAACATACTGAGAACTCCCGATCCACACCCTAAATCCAGAACAACCTGCATTAAAGAAATCTTAAAGTTACATGTATCAACAGGTTAAATCATTTAGTAAAAACTCACAATTAACATCTATTGAACAACATAGTAGAGGATGATGAACAACTGAATAAATGAAGGGAACAAATGATTTACAGTACCTTTCCGGACAAATATGTGGAATTTTTCTGTATGGCTTGTTGAAACGCTGATGTTCTTGGCTTGTCATCTATCATTTCTAATTGTAATTTCTAACGAGGAAATGAAAAGTGCCATACAAAATGAGCCAATTATCTGGCACTTTTTGCGATATTAATAATAAAAATGTGTATTGTGTTCCTAAGTTTCTCTTGTGACGTGGTTTCTGAAACGTGAACGATCTGCCTGCACCAGCATCAGAAACAGCTTCTGATTCAGAACGAGTCACTGTGGTGCTGGCAGGACTGCGGACACTGTAGCAAATTTCCAGCAGACCTGCTGGCACTGTGGAGATGAGTGTAAATATTTATATTTTTATCTCTACTCTGCCGACAGACCTTCCAGCACCAGGGAATCACTTTCCCATCAATTTTCTGAGGTAAATTGGCATTGCCAAAGGCTGACCAAATGACTATTTACAGTGCCAATCGGGTTTTTCGCTTTCAACACAAATGTGACATTTCTGTACAAATTGACATCGAGGGTTTTAAAAAGTTTCAACAAAAATAAAATTGCCTCCAGTGGGATTTGAACTCCCAACAGCAGCCATCATTTGGATTCCTACCTGCCTTACTCACTCAGCCAATCTGTCAGTCCATGGCAGTTTCAGATTTTCAGACCCTTATAAAGTCATGCTCTATTAATTCTGGAAATGATCCAACTTCAGTTTAAGGATTTTGTGTTCAACAAAGTTTCTCTGTGGCTGAGTGGGTAAGGCAGTTAGGAATCTAAGTGATGGCTGCTGTTGTAAGAGCTTGACAGGTAAATGTGCAAGAGCTTCCAAGGCCCTGGACTCCAGCCAATTCTGGCTCACTTCACTACATTAGCATAATCTCAGAAAATATTTCTGGGCACCCCTTGACCAAATCCTGGACCTGCTACTGCAACCCACTGGACTCAGCCTGCAAAGCGTCCACGAACTGAGTTACGTTGAACCTTAATACAACTGTATCCGAGTAGTCCTGTTCCGCAAACTTCCACCTGAAGCAATTGACCAACATGCACCTTAAATGGCACAGGCCACGTTTACATTTGAAAGAAGAAAAAGGCCTGTTTCAGTTTCAATTGAAACATATGGCTGTTACTCCTTGTTTCGATTGTCCTGTAAAGCAAGCCCGGTTGTGATGGTTTGGAGGAAATTCATTAAGAATTGATCAAGATATTGATGAAAATGAGTTTTTGGCGCCAAACCCCAGATCCGCCAATGTTGCTGTTGCTGATCGTTCCCATTTTTAGACACACCCTTCGACTATCAAAAACTATTGAGAAGATAGGAAATTGATGTTCAAATGGGAAAATAATTCAATGACTAGTGCCACCGTCTTACCATGCTGATTGCCATTGAATAACAAAATGTCATTTCGCAAAAGTTGTGCAGTTAGTAGTTGCAGAAATGTGAAGCAGACTTTCTCTTTCCCTGGGCTTGGTTGCATTTTTGGAATCCCGGAAGGGAATTTGCCCCCACAGCATTTGCCTTTGAAATTATTTGCTCTGAGACGGTTTTGTTAGGTCAGCAAAATACTTGCCTCATCAACAATTCTTGCTGACACTTTCAGGCCAGTTCTCGGAAAAATCAAATAATTTTATATTATTCTGAAAAACAGGGCTGGTTTGAAAGGACATAAAACAACGTGTTGATCATACTGTGAACGCTTTCATCAGGAAACCGGATCGTAAGGGAGACCCGAAGATGCTCTGTTGTTTTTAATAGGCCAAACAGGTAAGCAATTCTTATTTCACTGTTCTTGCCTGTGACCATGTCGATAATTTTCAGGAGTTAAACCATATGAAACACTACAGATCGTCACAAATTCATCAGTGAATGAATATTGCGTCCCACGCAACTTTTGCACTGCTTAATTTTACGATGTTCAAGCAAAACAGAATCAGTATTCGAGGTAAGGAATTATTGGCTTGAAAACTGTTTTTTGCTAATTTTTGGCGGACTTATGTCCTTTCGTTGGGGCTACTGACACCCCTGTTTTGGACTTATAGTGACGTCTGCCTTGTGTTTTAAAGCCAGGGTAGATTCCTTGGTTGCACACTTTCTTGCCTGCATGCTGTTCCTCAGATTCACCTCTTGTGCGACACCTGCTGACCTCTTGACAGCCAGCTGTCATCATGTTCAAGTGTAGCAAATGTGACCTGTCCACAAGGTTTAGATTTGACCACAAGCACTACAAAAGCAGCATTACGGATAAGTGCCTGCTTATTAAGTTATTGTCTGTTTGTGGAAATTGAGAGTGTTGGGTATCCTCGGCTTTCTGTTTCGTTAAAATGCATGCTCTAAATCTACCAATAATCCACGCACAATGCGCGGGGGGCTTGGTTCTTTACCTGATGAAAATGAACACACCTTACAACCTCAGCTGTCTCAATTTCTTCAGTCTCAACATCCAAAGAAGAACCTTATTACAGGAAGTAATTGCCTTTTCATTGCTACCGCTACACTCTGCTAATTTCTCACATACATTTCTGATTTTCACCACTAACTGTCCTTCTTATAAATTTTGAAGTTTTTGAGTCAAATTGAATAATCATATTATTAGTATGTAGTTTTTCCAAATAGAAATGCTTTTTCAAACTGAAAGATAAAAGCCTTAGTATAATGGAGTATTTTTGAAGTCACCTGTCTTGTGCACCATCCAACTATCCACTGAGTGAACCATTTTGAAGTAATGTAAAGGAATTTTACATTTTGGGACATGCGTCACACATCACACACACTAGAGTTTGGGTGCTTGAATGGTTTCAATGCGAGGTTAAAATTCAGGTTAAAATTCTTCAGCATTATGAAAAATAGTAACAAGAAAGACCTTACATTATCATTATGGGACATACCAACCACAGCCCCAAGTCCTTACTGATCAATCTAGACTTTGTGATCATTCTACTACAACCCTAGCAAGGAAGGAGTTGGGTCAGGCAGCTCATTCTAGACTTGCTGATCATTCTAAACCAGCCCTAGCTAAGGGGGTGTGGGTAAGGTTGCTCATGGTTCAGGGGAGGGGATGTAGTTAGGAGGCTGATGGTCCGGGGAGAAGGGCGCTTAGGTCAGGTGGCTCATGGCCTGCCCCTCCCTCACCCCTGTGAACAGAATCACAGACATGATGGAAAACATTACCTTCCTTCGTACTATGTATGTGGTCGGTAATGTGCCAGACTAAGTACTCCTTCATGCAATGTCACATGGGAAGGTGGTACCAGTCTATTAAAATTCATCTCTCTGATATTAATGGACAGCACATTGTAATGCGTGATTGTAACTCCACATGGAAAGCGTGTAGGCTTAATATTTCATTCTGTAATAACCGCAATTTAGATCTATCAGATAGCAGTTTTCCAGATCCAAAAGGAAGAACAACGTGGCTGTGAATTATCGGCCGAAAAATCATCGTCAAACACCAAACATTTCATGTTTTTGGGTCCACAAGTTTTCTCTTTCTTTGTTCCTTTCTGAATCCTTTTGTGAAAACACATTAATTCAGAATTGGTAGCTGTCTGCTAAGTCAAAAGAACGAGAACTCTATAGCAATAAAAAGCCATTTGAGATACTCCAATCATACATGAATGAAAAACAACTGGTGACACCTGCTGACCTCTTAGCAGCCGGTGTAGCTGTCAAGCCTTTTCATCTGTGTACTTGCAGATCATGTATATCCACAAGCATTGGTTGGCGTTTGAACCCAGGACCGAGCGTGCCGCAGCACAACTCTCTCAACCATTCGGCCTGTTCGGCTCGGCTTGTGCTCCAAAATCTGCGAGCGTCTGAATTTTACCCTGTATTTTTTGCTAAATTTAACAAAAAGCTGTATGAAAATCAATTTTGGTGTGACTCAACAGCCATCTGAACAGGCGTTGTTCGTGCCTCCAGTCTTATGAGGAAGTTCAAACTCCAGGTTATGGCCTTTATCACGGGTCCGCGTACACTTTCCGTATTTTATGCGAACCATTTGTATTTGCCCAGCACAAATCATATTGGCATACTTTTTGTTATAAACCTTAGAAAAATTTCAGGAATTTTTTTTAGCAGATTAGGACTCAACATCCCCCGAACACGGGGATTTTTTCCAGCGGAACCACCTTGAGCCCCCATCGGGGGCACCTCGTTCATGTTTGAGCCTAGAAATATAGTCTAGAATAGGGATAGATCCATCAAAAATTTATTTTTCCGGAAGTCAGTGTTCTAATGACACCCACACATTGTATTTTCCGTAAACTGTTTACAAATGGCATCACTCCGACAACAGACCCTTGTCCAAAGCATGAAGGACACAAAGTCGCTTCTTTTCATTGTATGTTATTGCATTAATTTTCTCCATCCCCGATCACGAAAGGATTCTCTATTCGGAAAGCAGTGGAGGCAAGAAATTTAAATCACACAGTCAGTCAACTCTGAAGGCCATCTTTTTTTGACCTGGATGGCCCCCGTTGCATGTGTAAAGAACTTTCCACCAAATATGTGCGAGAAAACTTTTACATTTCTATTCATATTCCCGAAGATGCTTAGTAAGCTGAAACTAATGTCATGTGATTTGACACAAGAGGGTGAAAAAGCACAAGAGTCACAAGAGGGTGAAAGAGCACCAGAGCGCAAGAGGGTGTAGAGAAGACTGAGAGGATTCCAATACTGAAAATGGATTGAAAATCAGACCACTGTTAAGGAAGATATATTCAGGGTCCGCCACCACCAGTGTGAGAGAATGAGAGGGTGCAAGAACAATGTTTTGGTACCCCAACCCACCACTGGTGAATGTGAAGTGATGATTGTATGCAAAAAATATAATTTGTTTACTATAATCACAACTAGCATGAGAGGATGCAAGAATATAAGAGTCTAAGAGGGTGCAAGAACAATGTTTTGTGTTCCCACCATCTCTGAGTGCGTGAAGTTCAAACAACCTTGATTATTTACACGAAGGGTTAAGGTTTCCCCAAGCCTACCACCCTCTATTTATATTCACAGAACAGCAAACGACATTTAAAGGTCCCTGTCACCTTTCCACAATTTTGTGGTATAAAGTCAAAACCAACCACTAAGATGACTCTCGTGAGCCACCAATGATGAGGACATGCAGGCGCAGTGGTGTGCATCTGAAAATACACAAAAAAATCATGGCTGACTACAGCACAGATATGCGCTGATCAAGTTTTTATAAAGAAACTCTTCTTTGTACCAACCTATACAAAATGATAAATTGAAGTGGTGAGACCACGTTATCTTACAAAATTTTAGATCAGGGCATAATAATCTCTACCAAGAAGTATAAGAAAACGTGCAGGGAGATACTGTAATCATTCAACTGTGTGTCTCTGTAATGTTGGCTTAAAACTACAGCATTAATAAGTACTTGAACTAGAACCAGTAACACCTACAAAACATTGACTGCATGGAAATAGTGCAGGGTTCAGGTGTTGTTGACTTAAACAAATTCCTCAATACTGGGAAAATATTTCCATTGCTGTAAGACGTAGAAACTATTCAACTTGTCTGCACAAAGAATAAGGAGGAGGAGGAATCAGATCATGAGGAAAAAAGTACATGATAAGTGGTGCACAATCAAAAGGAGCCACAAATTGATAATGGAATGCACCAACAATTTGAAGAAAAATTGAAATTATGAATCTGAACTTCTTTAGATGTAAATCAAATAGTTGAATTACACTGTAGCATTTGTCCATACAAATCAAAAAGTGGCACACTAATTTGCCATGAGCACACAACCATTCATCTGGTACCTATCATTGCACCAAGTACAACGGGAAGGCAATGTTTTCAGTTTGTCTGTCCGTTCACGGGGGGGAGGGGGTACCTCTGCATCTGGTCCCAGGTCCTTTTTTTCTGGGGTGGGGGTATCCCAGTCAGGTCCTAGGTCAGTGTACCCCCTCCCTTATAAGAACTATAAAACACAACAAATATAGATGTAATAAACTACTTAAACACGGATCTAGGTATGCAAACAACAGTATCCCATAAAGATTATTTGCTGTAAAATCCATCTATAACCACTGAATGTAAAACATTAACCACTTCAGTATCTAGATTATTCTCCTGCACTGAGTATCCCGAATCAGGGAACCTGTGTGTTGTTGGGGATCAGTTTCTCTCTTCACAACACCTTTATTTGAATTCAACCTTAAGAACAAACTTTGTGTAACATTTCTATAACCGTGCATTTTTACTTTGATTGAATACGAAATATTCCAATCTGAAACAATAACAATTTCTTTGGAGTCTGAACAACCATGCTCAACTTCTAATGTCTACGATATCATGTAGAACATCAACTCAGCAATCATGATGGGACTTTTTGCCATTGATTTTCACTTAAATAGAAAAATGTGAGAAGCATAGAACTATTGGTACCAGCAGTGACACTTTTCTATTACATAGACACTAATTGAGTTTCATACACTAGATTGGTATTGTTGCCAAATTTGTATTCCCGTATTTACAGATTTCTTCTTTACCATAGTGCATGTAAATATGGATACAAAAGGACTACATTTCAGAGTTGTAGACTACATTGGAGATTTTCCTAAATGAAGCACAACTCTGATAAATTAGGATTAATTTATCATCAAGATCCTCCCTGTTACATGTGTCTTGCTGGGGCAGTGCTAAGATCTCTGTCTCTTAGAGAAAAGAGGTTACAGGTTCGAATAAACCTTTTTACAAATAAACTTTGTCAGTGAATTCACTCAATTCAGTGAAAGTAATTTAGGAAAAACACATTTGTTCTTGTTCAATGGAACAGCGAAAACTGGCACCTTGTTTGTCGGGAGTTTGTAAAAACCTGTAAAAGTCTACACGTAAACAAATTGCGATTCGACCAAAATTGGCTGTCACGTTGCACACATGAGCGATTTTCTGGGGCTCTTTGTTGAATACGTGCCCAACCGGGACTTCAATTTGGGTGTGTACAACTCTGTGGCGCGTGAACTAGTTGTTACGCTTTATTTGGACGCTACATTAGGACCAAACATAGGACCGTCTTCGGTTGGACGAATTGGGCACATGGGCGGTTGCCACTAAACCGAACAAAGCTAAACCTCGAAAGGGAACGAGTGTAGAATGTTGACCACCATCTTCATACATTTGCATTAAGAGTAAAATCCTATTGCAGCTATGTATATA
>JBCAUG010033042.1:0-10180 GCA_038406175.1 Haplosyllis leylae | reverse complement strand
TTGATGAATATTTTGATCAAAATCCCATAAGCCAAATGGGGATAATTTTTACGAAGAACAAGAGGGCTGAAAAAGTTACAGAACTTGGAGGTATGTGTATTAGGACTACTCCTTTTTGTGTCAGTTTCTGTACATCTGCTGTTTTTTGTTTGTATTCAAATGAAAGTTGGCGTATTAGTTCGCCATACAAAGTAGTTGCCTTCGAAAAGTCTACCAATACTAATTTCTTTTGTGCAGGGAATCCAAAAAGGCATATTTCAGCACTTCAGTCCTTGAAGGATAAACCTTGTCAGGGAGAACCGTCCTTACAGAATGCCCTGAACCTTGCATCACAAACCCTTAAGTAAGTATTAAGTCATGGATTTGAAAAAAATAATAACATCTGTGAATTTGTGTCTTTGACCAGATTTAGCTTAAAGTACAATTTTGAACTTTTGTTAGACACATGCCGACCCATGCGAGTAGAGAAATATTTATCATTTTTGGAAGTTTGACAACT
This sequence comes from Haplosyllis leylae, assembly GCA_038406175.1. Classification (NCBI taxonomy): domain Eukaryota; kingdom Metazoa; phylum Annelida; class Polychaeta; order Phyllodocida; family Syllidae; genus Haplosyllis; species Haplosyllis leylae. Next base: position 9,681 of record JBCAUG010033042.1, on the reverse strand, counting down.
TGTGATCCAGGCGATATTGATGAAACTATAAAGGTAAATTTTCCCTGCAGTTGTATTTTTATTCAGTGTAGTTTGAAGATGGTGAATGAACACATTTGCAGTAACTTACATTAGCTTGTTACAGGAACTAAAAGGCTACAACATTCGTTGTTCAATAATTGGTTTGTCAGCAGAAGTTCGGATTTGTAAGAGAATATGTCAGGAAACTAAGGGTAAGTGATGTTTAATATTCACTCCAGGCTTTACAGATGCATCTACATACACGTTGTGTCTTGGGAAAATCTACTCTGACATCAAAAAGAAAGGTCGAAACACTTAGGAGAAAGCAGCAAAGGTCTCTTGGTAACCTGGTCTATTGAATGACCAAACATAACATGTAATATGACGTCATAATCAGCAATGACAAAATGGAATGATCCAAAATGACATCACACAAATTATTTATTCAAAAGAATATTGTTGAATTCTCACAGCTTTCTTCAAATATATTTATGTAGATCGTACTCGTTGATGGTAAATCCACGGCCATGGGAGCTTCTTTTCCCCATATGCTGCTATGTAACCCATGACTGTGGATTTGCCCTCAACGAGTACAATCGTATGTAATTTTAGCAGCAAAATTAAACAATTTCTTGATGTTTCTGAAGGGAAACAGGGACAAGACGAATCCCATTCGATAGATAATGAAGCAATCATTAGTCAAACATTGCTGTTATAGGTAAATACAATGTTATTCTGGATGAAAGTCACTTTCGCGAACTGCTGAATGAGCATATTTCACCACCGCCAGCTTCTGTAAGTAAACCAATTAAATTGAAGTTCCAACGTTTCAAGTTCTGTGAAGATGTTCACTTCATTTAAACTTTAGCTAAACAGTCGGTTGTGTTGTTTATCACAACAAATGGATATTCTAGACCAATGCAGAATCATCCTTGATTAGAATGGGATTTCCACACCACAAGTTACAAGGTGGACACAACTCCATGGATAAACCATCAATGTGTATGTGGTGAGTTATGGATAATTTTAGTACTCTGACATAGCCCTGCCACATTAAATTTCGATATTAGCAGTTCTACAGTGCAAATTTAAAGATCTACCATAAGTAGTATGGCATTCTGAAATGTAGCAATCAACAGTGCAGGTAATATTGAAGTAAAAATTCAGTGTAACAAGTGCTTGATCTGCAGTTCTGTCTGGGGGGGGGGTGGTTACCCCAGTCCTGTCCTGACTGGGGGGAGGGTACCCCCAAGCCTGGAATGGTGTATCCCCAATGCCCAGCAATCACCTGGGACCAAAGACCAGGGATAGAACTGGAGTACCCTCCCCTGCCCTCCCCCCCAAAAAAAAGGACAACTGGGGACTGGGGACCCCCTTGGAAAGGACATGGGACCAGAGACCAGGGAAAGAACATGGGACTGAGGACAGGTACTCCCTCCAGTGGTCAAATGACAAACTGAAACAAACCTCCCGTCGTAATGAATACATTTTCAGTTGAGAACAAATCATACTCAATGTTAGCAGTAGCTCTTTGTAGAATTGTACTTTCATATCTGTGAAGTTACTATGAAGCATCTTAGTATTTAATTTTATCACTTTCAGCCACTTGGATCACACAACCAGTCAAGGATTTAGCACTAGTGGATATTTCTGTCCGCAGTGCAAAAGCAAGTACTGTGAATTACCCGTAGAATGCAAGGCTTGTGGTAAGATTGATGGACTGAACTTTATATTCTCAGGAAATAATTTGGTAGGGTTGCCACCCTATAAACTACAATCACAAATGGAATGATCCTGTTGCAAAAGCTTCGTTCCATTATTCGGTTGCCACTACTCAAAATTTACTTTAAAGACAAGATTATAAATACATCACACCACAACTCTGGTATATCATGTAGTTTTTAAAACTTGCAACATTTAAATTTTTAAACTTAATATTTTCGTAATTTTCCAGTTTTTTGTGCTTAATAATGCTGACTGCAAATTCAGCACACTTCCTTACAGAGTTACTTAAACCACTTCAGTCAGGCACCAGGTTATTTTTCTTTGAAAACACTGATCATTTTGACCTCATTGATTTTCATTACATATAGAAATGTTGAAGGTACCCTGTCGAGTTTTCAAGGCGTCTGCAAGCAAAGTCATAATGGCGCCACAGAGTTGAAAACAATAAATGTGGCACTGACATTCCATTCAATAGACCAGCTTCCAAGACTGGCTGTTTTATTTGGCATATTCCTTGTGATTTCCGTTTGGTGTGCCTTGCCAACCCTGCTTTAGTTTAATTCAACCAGTCATTTATATTAAGACTATTTTTATTACAGGTTTAACGTTAGTCTCAGCACCTCATTTGGCAAGATCTTACCACCATTTATTTCCTTTACCTATATTTATAGACATACAAAGAGACCACATACTTTCAGAACACAGGTACGTGGAGCCGTGAGTTGATTGGCCATTTTTCCGTCAAAATACATCAAATCAAATGGGCATATTTGGTGAATAGCAGATACATCTTACGTATGAAAATCTTACATTTTAGGTTTTGTTTTGGATGTCAGAAGCAATTATTGGAACCCTTGGTAAATATTTTTTCAGCACACAGTATCACAGTTGAAAGTGTGAATATGACCGTAAATTGAAGTGGGTGGCGAACGTTTTTGTTAAAATATGGAATACAATCCAACTATCTTATTACATTGTCAGTACTTTTTCCAGGCCTATCAATGTGAGAAATGTAAGAAGATATTCTGTGTGGACTGTGATGTGTTTATTCATGAGACATTACACTCCTGTCCTGGATGTGCCAGCTCCAGGAGCACTCAACATGTGGACACTATAACGATTGTGTCATGAATTCTGAGTATTATGGTGCCTAATTTAGATGTCATTCATGAACAATCCACAAGATGTTCGTTCTCGTCTGATACATTTCCTCAAAACAGTCAAAAAGAAAGGAAAAATAAGACATGATATTGAACTGTTAATTCAAAAAATGGAAACAATTCAGATGTAACTCGTAATAATGATTTATTCGCCAATAAATGTGTAACAATCTTCGAAAAAACTTGTTTTGGCTCAGTAATACAAGAATAATTGTTAGCCTACTTCTAATACATATTGTTGTCAGTAATATAAATACAAATAAAAAGAATTCCTTACTTTCACGAGTGCAAGCATTATCAGGAATACTGACTTTGACTTGAGTAAATAAAATTACATTTACCTGAAAGTTACAGAACATATCACAGTTGAACTTCGTTAAAAAAGTGTGTTGCGGGAGATCTTTAACATAGGCAAAAAAAGGCATTTTCAATTGCACTTGTTCCGACAAATATCACTTTTGGGAGACCTGTGCATCGTCTGCAGATGAGGTCACACAAGGGGGCGTCATGTGAGGCTGTAGCTTTATTTGTGTCATTCTAATGGGAATGGGTGTGCCTTTCTTTATGATTTCAGTAGGTACCCCATGTGCACCAGAATCTGTACTTGATCGTTTGCTGAAGCTTGTCATAGCCATTACAGCTAACCTGCTCTGGGATGTCAGATTTGGAATTGGTCACGGGATGACCTGATGCTTTTTTGATTGATTTGCGTCAAGTGATTCCAAAAGATTACTGTTGGGTGTTCTGAACAGTTTCAATCTCATTTGTGTAGGTGTTTGTGTGGCACTGTACATCAGCTAACTTATGTGCCTACAAAAACCTACCATCTCCTCTAAGCATTCAAGGTTATTGAAACTTAAAATCTTACACCGTAGACTCTCTAAGACACTGATGAAGGCATTCGTTAGTAGGTGCGTTTATCATTCAGACTTTCAAGTTCACCGTTATTGCCGACGACTTTCTTGTACATAGCAGCATTATCTGTTTTCCTACAAATGTTTAAAGAAACATTTAGGCATTAAAGATTAAGTCATAAATGTCCAGTTAAGCGTAACTTCTTCGAGTGACATTGCTGTGCGATGATAACATAACATACACTCTTGTAACAATGTTAGAAAGCAGTACCCATCCTTGCTAGATTGTGACACTTCATAATTGTACTCGCCAAGGGCTGAATCCAAGTCCGGCCAAGCAACCTCAGTTCTATTTGTAAACAAAAAAAAACAGTAACGCTTGTCCACCTGCACCTCGTGCATGACATTCGATATTGAGTAATAAACTAAAAAATATACTTACAAAGTTGACAGCTTCAATGTGTTTGCAACTAGCGAGTATGCTCCATCTACTGACTCCTTCGGTGTACTTGTTAGTGGCTGGTCAGAATGCTGCTGTGAATTCAGATTTGGATTTTGTTAAATAGGTGGAGTTGGAGTAGGCATTGGGCTTCCTGGAAATGTATCCATATAATTGTCTTTTGGAATTGGTGAAGGCTCTGGTTGAGTATGTGGTGGTGTGGATGTGTCTTCATCATTGAGGTGGTCACTGGGGGTGTGGCCTTCAGGTTGCGTATATTTCATCAATTGTGCATTGGGTATTTCAATGCTGTCGGTATCAGATGAACTGTCAATTTTATTGTCACTTGTAGTATCGTAGACAGATCGACGCACATAGGTCAGGCCACCTTCATTTGCTGTTGAATTACTGTCACTTTCTATGTGGAGTATATTCGCTTGTGACAACCGCACCAATTCTGGGTTGCCATCACTGTCAGAGCTGGAGGACATTTTGAATCGCACCTTCTTTGTATTTTTTGGTGGTGGGTGAGCACTATTAGGCTCACTGCATTCAGAGCTGCTGCTAGATTGTGACAAGGCCATTTCGGGTATAATTAGTGCTGGATGCTTCAGCGTTTGTCTGCCCCTTTTTTGAGATGATGTAGAAGGTATACGGAAGGCTCTACCACATATAGACCGCATTGATCAGTGTCAGTCATCTGGCAGTCAGCACTGGAAAGAAAGTAAAGTGAAATGTTGTACCGAGAATAAACTAGAAAACAAAAAAAATGACTCCTAATATGTTCTTGGAATGAAGTTATAATAGTACCGAGTGTCTTCCCGGAAATGATTAATATTTTGTTCAGTACCGAGAAGATACTCGAAGGTACAAAAAAGGTTTGAGTACCTTCTCGATATAAGCGGGAAACTTTCGCGAAGGCTTTCGTGAGAGAATAAAGATCAAAAATGGCAGTTCTGAGAGTGTTCTCGGTACTGAACAGGGCTTTAGGTTCAGTATCGAGTATCTTCTTGGAACGGAACAGAACTTAACCCTTTTCCAGTAAAACGGTAGCAAAAATTCACGAGAAAACACTAGGTACTAAATATTATATTTCGAGTATGTTCTCGAAACTGTATGAACGCAAAAGGTTGGGAATGTTAGTTTCATCTGCTTTTGGAACTGTTTATGGTCTCCGGGGCAGGTTAACTTTACATATGTCGTTAGGTATGACTTGATTAACGAACTCCAGTAATGTTTAAAATAAAAAAGCTAGTCAAAATGAATGGAAAAGTACTTTACCTTGTACTCAATGCATTGCCAGGGGATGTTTCTGTTGTATTCTCATCTTGTGGCATTTGCCAAGTGCCATCCTTAAAAATTGGTGACACATCACTAATTTTAGAACTGGTTTCAATGCTCTCATCAGACATTTTTATCAAAATTTACTTTTTGATATCCTTCTACAGCTTCTCCAAGAAAGCTGGCCATGTGGTTAGACTGGAAACACAGCTTCCGGAGGAAGCAGCATGTTTTTTTGGTTCCGAGAACATTCTCGAAAACGTTTATATGTTATCGAGTGTATTCTCGTTATAATATGTTTTGTTCCGAGAATGTTCTCGGAATAATATAGCAAGAAGTAAACATCCAGTCATAAAAAAAAAGAAATTCCGAGAAGACTCTCGTTAATAAGTGTTAAAAACTGAGAAGATACTCAAATAAACATATTCATTACCGAGAATGTTCTCGGTAACAAAAAAAAAAATTACCGAGAGTGATCTCGGAACAGTTTGGTTTTGGACTGTTCCAAGATGACTCTTGGTAATATTCTGCTTTGTGACGAGAAGACATTCGGTAATGAGTTTGTTTATTTCGAGAAGACACAATGTGCAAGTTTTTAAATGTTGAAAGTGTTCTCGGAACTATTCGTAACAGAAACAGAAACAGATAAAGATGCGTTAACGACAGTCAAAATTTTAAAATATTAATGCTGAGCACGGGAATGATCTTCCAAAATGATCATCTGGTAACATTATCTCAAAGATTGAAATTTAAAGAAAAAATTAACAGTCTGAAAATTATTTTTGGTGGCTAATTAGAGTCACCTTAGTGGTTGATTGGCTGTTTTTGCCCCAATATTTTGGGCCTGTGGTGGGGACCTATGAAGGCCTTTTGTGGCTCAGTGTACATGGGGTGGTGGTTGTACTTGGAAGTGGTGGGGACACCTCAAGATAACATTATGTAATCAAACTTGTTTGAAGATTTTCTGACCTAGCATGGTGGGGACCAAAAACCTAGTTTATAATTGCCTTTGCACCCTTTGCACCCCTCACACCCTTTGCACTCCAATGTCAGAAACATGTCATTGGTGGTTCCTTAGAGTCACCTTAGTGGTTGATTGAGACTTTGCCCCAAAATTTGGGCCCATGGTGGGGACCTATGAAGGCCTTTTGCAACTCAGTGACTGTATATGGGATGGTGGTTATACCTGCAGGTGCTGGAGACACCTAACCACTATATGTTGTAATCAAACTTTTTGTTGCTGCAGGTAGTGGGGACCCTAAACCTAGTTTAGAATTTGCACCCTTCACATATGTTTCAAATGGTGCAAAAGGGTGGGTGAGAAGGTTGTGAGGGGTGAGAAGGTTAATGTGAATGGTGAGAAGGCTTCTCACCCCTCGCACCAACCTTTTCACCCTTCACACCCTTCACATGTGTTTCAAATAGTGTGAAGGGGTGCAAAGGGTGAGAAGGGTGTGAGGGCTAAGAAGGGTGTGAGGGGTGAGAAGGTTGATGTGAAGGGTGCAAATGGTGAGAAGGGTCACTCCAACCTTCTCACCCTTTGCACCCCTTGTACCTTTTGCACCCTTCACACCTATCACACCCTTCGCACCAACAAACTACCTGGTGAAACTTTCACTGCCTGATATTTTTAAATATGGGGACATTTTGTGAAAAATAATTTCCGGACCCTAAAATGAGTGATTCTGAGTGATTTTGTGAGGTTGTAAAACAAAATCATGTCAAAATTTGTGGTTACCTCACATTTGTTACTTTTGGAAGTCAATTCTTAACTGATTTTGATAATCACCTGCCAATTTGACTCTTTGGGCTTTCTCTACAAGACTGTTGTGTTCTTGTTATTATGATGCCAAAAAAGGGGCCTCAAAATGACCAAAATGTGTCTAAAATGCCAATGTCAGCAATTTTTGGCAATATTTTAGTCATTTTTAGGTGCTTTATAAGCCTTCTAGTGGCATAATCACATCATATTCTTGTAAAGAAGGTTATAAACTTTGATTTGAGGGGTGTTATATTAAAATTGGTTGAGAATTGACTTCAGAAATGAACAAAGAGTGATAGAACCATGAAAACATGTTAATATCATGCTAATTTTGAAAACTTCATGCAATCACTCAGAATCACTCATTCTGGGGTTGAGGGGTTATTGGCATCCAATTTCATCATTTTTCAAAAAAAACCAACTCAAATCACTTAATCCCACACACTTTTATCCAAACATTCTGAGATATTTGCCCAAGTTGTGAAGTCTATTTCCCATTTGACTGGATGGGTTTTCAGAGTGGCTGAGAGCATGTACAACTCAGGTAATTAACCTCTGGTTGCTGATGATCTCTTCATGGATCTTATGCTGTTCACAAGAAAAAGGTACAGTTTATTTGTAGAACACATACAGCATTTAAGCTCATTTAGTAAGGGCATTCAAGTTCTTGTAGGTTGTAAGTAGCAGCTAAGCTATCTCATCATTTCAGCATCTACACTGTACTGTGCACAGCTTTATGTACCAAGGTGACCTGAATCATGATTAGCTGTGATGACCAGTCACAGTCATTGGCTGTCCACTTGGGTGGATCTTGAGGATCCCATGAAGCTTTCAATCTCAAGTCTGTAGGTGACAGCTTGCACAGGTTTTGGGACTGTACACATTAAATATTTTCTAATTTTCCCATTGAATACCATGAGACCATGTTAATGTGACTTCTCATATTGACAGGCAACTAAATTTATGCTGCAAATTTTGAGGAGCATCACAGACTTCAGGAGAAGTCAATTTGCTCACCATGATGAATGGGGATAGTTCTGAAACATACCCTCTATGAGTCTGTATATGACTCCTATTCATCAACCAGGACTGATCATGAGTCATGAATAACCTGTCATTGACATTGACAATCTATTGATAAATCCACAATAAAAATCAGACTGACTTTTAGGTGAAGTTATTTTAATCACTGCACACAAGTATATTAGTCACTCTATGAAAAAGAAACATTAAAACTTACACACTTTGCCATCTATCATTCACAGAGGGACAAGTGGTTTTGCTTAAGTTGTGATCACATCTGGAAAGTCACATCATTAATGAAGCAGCCAATGTCTTGGCAGTGGTATCTTTTGAAGGAATGTGGGCAATAATATGCAGATATCAGGGGTCCCCAGGGTTAAGGGGTGGGGATGGTGTGGCAGGGTCAAAACATCACTTTGTAAAATTTAACGAGGTTTTTTACACTCTAAATGAAATTAGTATTTAAAATGATTTTTTAATCTGTGTAGATCTAGATGAAGTATATGTAGATCTAGTCTGTATCAATCTAATCTGTGTAGATCTTGTCTGTTTAGATCTGGTTTACTCAGATGGGTCTGCAGATCTAGTGTGAGATCTAGTTTGTCTGGCTGTACCCTCTATAGATGTGGTGTAGATCTAGACAGGTAAGATCTACACAGACTAGATCTACATACACCACACTTACATGGACTAGATATTCAGAGAATAGTTCTACACAGACTAGATCTTCACATGCTAGATCTACCCCTGGGGTAGATCTGGGTTATGTAGATCTAATATTTAGATGGGGGTCAATGTAGATCTAGATTATATAGATTTAGTACATGTAGATTTCATCTGTGTAGATCTAGATGTAGTCTACATAAATTTGTGTAAATCTATCATTTTTAGATCTGGTTTACTCAGATTGAGTCTGTAGATCTAGTGTATGATAGACCCAATTTGTATAGATCTACCCTTAATATATGTGGTCTAGATCTACAAAAACTAGATCCAGACAAGTGAGACATGGACCAGATCTTCAGAGAAAGATCTATACAGACCAGATCTACACACACTAGGTCTTCACAGGCTAGATCTCTACCACCCCTAGATCCCCACCATCTTCAACCCCTACCCTTATACATCACTACCCCTTTGACCCCACCACCCCTTGACCCCCATCACCCCAGACCCCCAACCACCCCCCTTGACCCTAGACTCCTACCATTCCTTTGACCCCACCACCCCTAGACCCCACCACCCTTTGACTCACATCCCCTAGACCCCTACCTGGGTATCTACCTACCTGGCAGGTGTGTTTCAAAATGCTGAGTCGACATCTTGAGTTTAGAGTGACATGTAGAGTCTCGTGTTTAGAATTTTGCCTTGGAATAGCATAAAAACTGTTCTAAAACAATATTTATTTGTAATTTATTTGTATCAGATATTATTTTC
>JBCAUG010033031.1:0-10181 GCA_038406175.1 Haplosyllis leylae | reverse complement strand
TACAATCAAAGTCAATCAAACATCTAAAATAAAAAATAACAACAACAGCTCTGCATAAAGCCCCTGGGCTTCTTGTTATCAATGAACTTGATTGAAGTCCATTCAAGTTTGTTGTAGATTTCCCAAAATTGTGGAGAAATGGCAGTCATTAAAAAATTACATGTAGACAAACTGATAAATCTAAATGTCTAGCATATACTGTTGTCATGTTTTAAAATTACAACCAAGGCTATGTGTTTTGCTTTAATACTACTGACTTTATTCTGGCATAATAGGTGGTACACCAATCATCTGATGTTCATAATTTCTCAATAAACTGGAAAAACGTTACAACCACAACTTTTAACTTTTTTACATCTGCAAAACGCCCCACCTAGAAAACATATAATGCTATACTAATCTCCATCACTGGGTGGGCGGGTGGGTGCACAGTTCCGTGCCCCAACTGTGAATGACCATACAGCACTCAACACGCCTCCTGGTCATAATTCTGCAACATTCATAGATGTCACCATGAATGTTTTCCAAATTACAACCAAGTCTATGTGTTTTGCTTTAATAGATCTACTACTGACTTTATTCTGGCATAATAGGTAGTACACCAATCATCTGATGTTCACAATTTCTGAATAAACTGGAAAAACGTTACAATCACAACTTTTAACTTTTTTACATCTGCAAAATGCCACACTACATCACCACTCTAAACATCAGATACCACCACCAATTCCGGAATTTCCTCCTTGTCCTCATCCTCCTCAGGATCCACCCCTCCTCTTTGATCCCTCTGCTGAGTCTTGCGATGATTACCATGCCCCGGCTTCATTTGTAACGGACCTCCCTTCTGTCGCTTCCTTCCTGGACCTTCCGGTTCTTCCCCTTTATTTTTCTTCCTGATAACCCGAGATGTCGACACCCTGTTCACAATCAGCATTCCTTCCCATTCATACTTGATACTCTGTAATTGCAATTCCTTCGCCAACAACAGATGCAAATGACTCTGGCCATTGCAATCCAGCAGGTTAGTTCTCTCCTCAAAATAAATATCGTCTACTTCAACTTCCAATGTTTCATCCACATTCCTTACTCTCTTCAAGAACCACTTATGTGCAGCAATAAAACGTACTGGTAACTGCCTCCTTCTAGTCATATTATGTACAACTTTATATAATGCTTCATTCTGCTTCTTAATCACCCCCACTTGGTCCGCATCTGCCCAGGGCCGGGGCAAAAGTCCCAATACCACCACTTCCACGTTCACACACCCTTTTCGCTCAATCAAGGCATTGACCACATCCATCACGCATGCAGGAACATTTGTGAAGTGATCCAGCTGAGCAGTGTTCCCCAGTGCAATGACCACTTTTCTGTGTTCCACTGGGATCACCCCTGCTCTAACATTTCTGGCCAACTCCTTCCCATCCACGTGCGAACAGTCAATAAACTGGAACAAACTGTCTACTTTCGATGTCGAATAGAAGTTTTAGTCTGCAAGGATGGATGCCTTTCTTCGCCTGACTACTTGGACGGACATATGGTGATGAGTGTCTATAAAAATTAAAATCAAAAACATTAAAAACAACTACCACTACAATGATAAGTAAGTTAGTGCAAATCCCACCCTCATTTCTTGCCAATAAATTTTGCTGCTGCCAGCAACCTCTGATCCAAGGCAATGTCCAGGTACCTAAAATAGCACTCTGATACCCAGTCTCCCATCATCTTGATAAATTCCGGTTTAATTCCCATCTCAAACGCATGCAAAGTTCCAGCTCTGCAACATCCATGTAATGAGTATCTACTACTGTCAAGTCCCAATTTCTTGGTCCAGTCTTTGACCTGTTCTGACAGCTGCTTATATGTCAATGCCTTCAACTGCCCGCTTGAATTTCTATAACAGAACAATGGGTCAGTAACCTTAGCTGGGACTAAAGCCATATATTTCCTCAGAACTTGGATCAGACATACTCTTTCATCCTGCGCTGGCATGACCGGAACCCATAGCTCCTTTTTACAGTGCTGTATGGTCTTACTCCATTCTATTAAGAACATAGCTAATTTACTGTCAGAGTCAATACCAACATGCCATCTAGTAAACTGCTCATGCCCATTAAATTTCCAAGTGGATGTGGGTACCAAGTTACTGCTACGTAATATAAGGTAGAAGCACGTAAGCAATGCAGAGTAACAGCACATGTCAAATTGATTGTCCTGTTTAACCAACATGCTTATCTGTGTTATAACTTGTATGGTAAATGGTGCTGCTTGTTTCACCGGTCTGGCCAAGTATGCCTTAATGCCTTCCATCACTAATTTCAAATTAGGCAAATCATTAGGAGGCATCTCATATCCTGCCAACCATTGCAAACTATGAATCCCACCCACGTAATTCTTAACAGTTCCATGTGATTGTACCCTTTTTGCAGTAAAAACTGCGTATCTGCACAATTGCCATTCATCGGCTGGTAATTCAGTTTCAGATTTTACATGTTCACAAAACCTTTGATAGTTGGCTCCATAACTCCTTTTATTGTGCCTGGTGTTTTCACGGTGTCCCATCTTCATTATCTCATAGCATTCATTGTCTAGTTGTAATTCTTCCTCACTCCTGCGACCTGTAATTACCAATCAGAGATAAAGTTAAACATTTCATCTGTTACTTCACATTCCTGCCACTGTGGTTCCTTCCTCTCCCAGAATTCTCTTCTATACCTTTCATCTTTATCCCATCTTGACAAACAGTCTGAAATCAAATTGTCCTGGCCTGGTACATGTTGTGCAACTATTTCACAGCTATTCATCACTATGCAATAAGTCAATTCTCGCAATAACGTCTGTAGCAATCTATTCCTGGATCTACCCGAGTTAATAATTTTAACACATGCCTCATTGTCACATCCTATCGCAAATTTTATGCCTCTAAAAGATTTCCTCCACAGTTTCACTCCTAATATGATGGCCAACATCTCCAAATGAGCAATATGAACTTTCTCATCCCATTGAAACACATAGTGTGGAAATGTTACATGATAGTATTTATCCTCACAAATTCCTCCTGCCCCAGTCAGGCACGCATCCATCTGCATTACTTGATTCACTTGTGATTTCACTTGTATCCACATTATTGATGTTCCATTGTACTTGTCTATGAATTTCTGCCACCATTTCAAATCTTTCCTCACTTCAACCATGACTTCATACTTAATTCCATCTTGCATCCTAGCAATTACATCATATAATCTGTTTATAAAGACTCTACCTGGTCTCACACAAGCAGATGCGAACTGCAGCTTCCCAACTATGCTTTGAAGCTGTTTCTTGTACATCACCCGTTTACTATTCCATTGTCCTAATTCAGATTTCATGTCTCGTAATTTATCCTGTGGGACTGAAATCGTCATTTCTATGAAGTTATACAGGATTCCTAACAACTCAATTATTTGGGCTGGAGGTACTGATTTATCTTCAGCCTCAGAAACTCCTAAATCTCTGAGTAACAACCCCAACGTTTTATAGGATCTACAGGCTTCCTCCCACGTATCTAGACCCATAAAATCGTCAACATAGTTATACACATTATAATGCAATCCTCTGATGAATCTAGTTATCATTGATGTAGTTGATTGACAAGAGTATGGGACACTCCTGCATCCCATCACTGCAGTCTTCTCAAACAAGTATGCACCTTGCCAATACATCCCTAGTTCTGACCACTATGTCGGGTCCAACGGAAGTTGTTTAAAGGCCCACTCCATGTCCTTTCTCCATCCAAAAACTCGACCTTCAATATTATATGCTGCCTGACATAACTGATCTACTGTGGGATATTGAATCTTGCACGGTTTGTCCAAGAAAAATTCTTTAGGAATACCACTGTTTATTGAGATCCCATCTCTAGGCCAACTAAGATCCATCAAAATCCTACGCTTTTGACTATGTTTCTTTGGTCTGGTAGACAATGGAGACACCCCCGTATCTGCTTGTTGAAATGGGGATGTTGCAAAAGGGCCTAATATCATTCCCAGCCTAAGTTCCTTCCTAATATAATGTGTAACATGTTCATGAAATTGTATTGCACTATTATGATTCTTCAACGTATGTGGTAGTGAAATGGGTTGCCTATATATAGGCCACCCATACCTTAAAAATTGGGCCACCCTGCGATCTTCACTCATAGTGCATAAAGATTGAATTAATGCATGGTTCCAGTTGGATTTCACTGGTACCCTTAACCCCCATGCATTAACCCTACCATCCTTTCTAACATAATTAGCTACCTCCACGTCATTATATGTTGCCCAGGTCCAGACTGGTGTACCTGACAATGAATGATGATGTGATATTACTTCTACTTGGCTCATAACTTCATGTCTATGAGCTGTCCTATGACTTATATAATTTGATCCACAGTGTTGCCCCACTTGTTGTCTGCTTTTCTCACTATTTTTACATTGTTCACTGGCACCCCCCTCTACCCTGCTCTCTTCACTGTTCACTTTTTTGCCGGACACTCTGATTCCATGTGATCTCTTCTCTTTTTATGCGTCGACCAACAGAATGCACAAATATGTAACACTGGAACTGGAGGCTCCTCTGGCTTTATCTGTAACATATGTGGTGAATTTAACTCACAACTAGCTGTTTGGTATGGCTTGCACCAATACACCTCATACTTCTTTGTTGCCCCCCATGTGATAACGGCACCATTCTCTACACTACTAGGTGTTCCATTATTAGCGATTGCCGATGGTAACATAGTTTCATAGCCACTGAAATCATCCGTCCACTCCTTCTCCCCCATCTCAATTTCTTCCATGATCCCTTCATACAGATTCCGTACCAATGCCCAGTTTTTAGTTTTACATAGCCAATGTGAAATCAATGTCAACACCCTGATCCTACCGATCGCATTAATGTCATTGTTCCTACACATAGTATAGATTATTTTAGATTCTTCCACCACAAATGCCTCAAATTCCAAGTTGTCAAATGTAGTTCGTTTAGTATATTTCTTTGATACAGCTGTATGTGGCCACACTTCTTGCCTCAAGATATTCACATTTGTTTTGGCATATTTACCCGATTTAATCTTCGCCTTACTACATCCACATTCCATGTTATTCCCTATCTTTTCCCCACTACAGTTTATGTCATAATCAAACTCATTGTTCAAAAACAGCGGATCATTCCTACCTGTCTTTACTCTCCTTTGTTGTGCCATTCTTTCTTCTCTCTCCTTCTGTTCCGTCTTCTTTCCAAATTGTTCATTCACCAACTCCAACTTTTTTAGATGGCCTACACCAGATGTAACCAACTGCTCTTCCTCCGCACTTGAGTCACTATGAATTCCCGCGTGTTTTGATTTTCTCAATGTCATTTTACGAGTGTTGCGCACTGGTCTTGTACTCTTCTTTTCCTCAATTATCTTCTGTGCCCTCGATTGCAATTCAGTCATGTCCGGCTCTCCACTTCTTTCATCCGAACTTTGCACTTGACTATCCAACCATTCATTCACCAGTGTATTGTCCAATGTTCGTTTACTCTTCTGTGTAAACAACTGCCGCATCACCCTTTGTTTGTTCTGTTCTTTTGACACAGATTTCATTGTGTCCATTTCCCGTGCATGCTGTGTAGTTAAGGGCTTTTCACCCGAATTCAAAGCATGTCTTTGCGGTTTCCTTAATCTGGCTTCAATTTCTATCATCTCTTGTCTTTGTCTTTCTTCCTCCTCCCGTAACTTTAACTCATCCCTCTTCCTTCTTAGAACATTTTCTGTCCTCTCCATCTTCTTCTTTTGTTCTAACTTCTCAGCTAACCATTCATTCTCTTCAGCTTGTTCCCTAGCTCATAATATTTCCTGTTTCATTTTCATTAATTCCAACACCCGTTCCGATTTTTTCTGTCGCTCTCTTGTTATTTCTATTTGTTGTTGATGTGTTTTCTTCAGTCCTTCGAACACTTCATCATTCTCCATCTCTTGTGATACTTCCGTGTCCTCCAAACTCTCTGTTATACCTTCTTCCATCCTTCCTCGTTCCACCTTCGATGGTTTATTAAATTCTATTTCCCTGTCAATCTCATCCATAGTTTCTTGCTCATTCTCACCCACCATTTCTTCTTCTGTCGCAAAATCTTCATCACGAGAGTCTTCTCGTCCACTCTCTCCAGATGTGGTTACCCCACTTTGTTCTCCTTGATCTGTATCCAAACTTTCCTTCTCTTTCTTTTTCCTCCTTCCCCCACTTCTGCCTTTCTGTGATCCTGTCGCTGGCACTTTCCGTGACCTCCTAGACTTCGTTGATCTGTAACTCTTTCCATCTTCATTGTCACTATTCATCCCTGCCAACTTCTTGTAATTCACTCCAGCTATGGGTCGACCACGAGAGGATAGTCCTTTTTTGGAATCTTCTTCCATTATGCCACTTTTCCGTGGATATTAGGTGAACACTACGCCTCCCTGCTCTGGTCCGTGTTTACAGTTCCGTGCCCCAACTGTGAATGACCATACAGCATTCAACACGCCTCCTGGTCGTAATTCTGCAACATTCATAGATGTCACCACGAATGTTTTCCAAAACAATTGTGTAAGTACTGCTTTAGAAAATAACAAATATTTTGTTTTTCTTAAACGTGAATCAAGTTCATTAGCTCACAAGCAATCTGCCTCGTTTATCCCTCTAAATCTAGTATCTGTTGCCAATTTTACACGGAGGGAGAGGAGCACTTAAGAATAAGTCAGAACAGGTTTGACAGAGCTGGCAGATCAGCCAGAATTACGATGAATTACTGTCATTACTAATCTCCTGACAAATGGAACTAACTGCATAAAATCAATCTTGGGTAAATTTTCCTTGCAGCAATTGAGTTTTTTTTTACGATAAGGAAATCTGACAGAAATAGAAAGCAATTCTTAAGAACTGTCACAATTTAAATTTTATGTGCAAAGATTATTTTACATTACTGACCCTTGCTAAAATGAACACACTTCATTAAACAATTATAAATCTACAATAGCAAGGAGTAGAAATCCACTTCTAGATTTTTCAGATCTGACAGAAATGCCTATGGAGAAAAACTGGATTAAGGATGTCAAAAAAAAATTAAAGATTCAGTCAGAAGCTCGAATGATAAAAATTTACCATGAAGTTGTAATCACTATGAAGTCTGTCAACTGGGTCCCTCAGACACAGAATTAACTTCATGTCTTCTCCCAGGTTTTCATACACAAGTTTAGGAACCTGTTCCTTCACAAAGTATCGTGGTGTCTACAATAGAAGTAAATAGTTTGATAATCGACTCTTTTTGTTATTTCCAATTAATCGATTTTACTTGCCAACTTCATTCGATGTTTTCGGTAATTGCACTTTCATTTGTTTTGTTTTGTTTTGACTTGTGTAATTTCTACTCATTATAATTCACCAGTTTCAATGCTCAACTTATTTCTCTTGTTATAATTGTAAAGTTTACATGTATTACCTTAGATATATGTGTGATTAAAGAAGACAGTCTCCCAATAACATTCCAAGGCATACTACCCATGTCCCCCCCACCCCGTTGCTATATGTCCTGTCCATTGAGCGGTACTACCTTCCTAACCAGCCCTTCCTGTCTGGTCCTTTCTGGAGGGTCTCCTTCCCCGGTGCCAGAAGTGGGGGGGGGCTCCTTCAAGCCTGTCCTGGTGTATCATGGGATGGAGACCCCGCCCCATAAAGAGACAGACAGACAAACACAACTGAAGACATTACCTCCCTATAGTAACATGCAAACATCTGAATCTGGTCAGAAACTAGCTCTATAATTCCTTTCTCAGAAAAATTCGGATTAAATATTACCTTTTCTATTGTAACTTGATGAGGAAGGGATTTCGTCATTTTGTTTTTATAATATCTCAAGCCCTTTTCCACTTTATCCGGTCTGTCGAAGAAGTGTATTTCTTGACCATAAGGTGGGAATTTTAAATCTGGATTTTTCCTCAGGTAATCTACCAATGCAGCTGCAAAGAAATTTTCAGCAGGTATTAAACAATTGTGTTACACACAACTGCAGAGTCAATTGTGATTTCTGATTTTTCTTTTTATTTCATATATATTTCTGCATACAGTAGCTAAAATAATGTGATGCTGCTCCTAAGACAGCCAGAACCAGAATGCCCAGAGCCAGGAATACATTTGCCCAAACAACTGAATTCCTTCTCCTACACTATTGCAAATAATTTATACTGGACAGGAAAGACTGAGGAGGGTTTGGTCCAAACAGTGCACAAATGTTTCAACAGTCCTACAGAACAAGTATCTAGTGACGAGAAACATCCTGGTTCATGCTACGCGAAGTCCCAACAAATTGTACTTGAGCGGTCGATTTGAGGTATTATCTGGTTAACTCGTTAATTGTGCTAACTCCCCATTTGTGATGTGTATTTTTCCTTTAAATACAAATAATAATATCCAAAAAGGATAGAAATTTAATGGTGTCTCACTGAAGTGTTCTGGGCTGCTCTACTGATGTCATTTGGTCCAT
Organism: Haplosyllis leylae; assembly: GCA_038406175.1. Lineage (NCBI taxonomy): Eukaryota > Metazoa > Annelida > Polychaeta > Phyllodocida > Syllidae > Haplosyllis > Haplosyllis leylae. Next base: position 1,664 of record JBCAUG010033031.1, on the reverse strand, counting down.
AACTACTGTTGATGTGTATTTTTAACATTTTATTTTTTGGCCCATATAAATTCAACAATTAAGCATTAAACATTTGCAAAGGAAATCTGAAATGCAGTTTTTTTATATTTTAATCTTCTATTTTAGTGAAAATATGTGTAAATGAAGAAGATTTATGACAGAACTGTTCAACTAGATGTTAATTACAATACAAGTAACAAGAAAGTCTTTCCGCGTGACAGTAAGAGGCTTACTATCTGCGGCGTAGCAGCACTCGCTCTCTTGTCTGCGGGGTACCCTCCTGTCCTGGCCAGGGGGTACCCTGTCCTGGAAGGGGTACCCCCGGAGCATGACCTGGGACAGGACTAGGGGTACCCCCTCCAGAAAGGACCAGAGACCAGAGTTTGGGGTACCCACAGAAAGGACAAGGGACCAGGGACTGGGCTACCCCCAAAAGGACCCGGGCACAGAGACTGGGGTACCCCCTTCCCTTGTGAACTGACAAGCAAATTAAAACATAACCTTCCTCATCCTTTCGACGCGGGTGGTAAATGCCAAATGGATTTAATGTGTTTTATCGTCCAAAATGCAAGGTATATTAGTCGAATTACATGAATTTTTCCATTTGCATTTTGAAAGAATTTGACCTCCAAGTGATGCTTGAAAACAGCACTCGTCTAATTTAACCAACCAGAAGTAATTAAAAGCTTCAAGTAATCACTTTTCATTGATCTACTTCAAAAATACTCATTAATACTTCCTTTAAGAAAAACATTCCCAATAATTCACACTTCAATGAGTTAGATGCGAGTAAGATTCTATTGTCTCATAAACACCATCTGGACTAAAACACACTTTATTAATGTGAGTAAGCAGTACAACCTGCCTCATGTGTATATAAACCACAGTATGTTTCTGAGGGGGCATTAATTTTATCAGCATGAAGTAATAATTGGAAAGGAATAGTCCCTGAGTGTCCCGGAAATCGCCAAATAACTTATAATAAACCAACTTGTTCCTGACTTCTTTGATCCTATAATGATTGCCTGTGGAAGCCTTCGGATGGCTATTTGTTCCTCTTGGACAAATAATCGTTTGAAGGATAATTTCGAAACCTCTGAAACAAGAAACAAGAGTTTAATGAATGTTCTTGAAACCTAAATGTTATTTATTAGAAAAGTAGAAAAGAAGAAACTAGAAAATAATAAATTAACGTCAAGTTGAAGGGTCAAGAATCATGTTCTTGAAAATAATCTTTGCATTTTGATGCTGAACTCAAAAGTATCGAAAATTACAGGTCAGATTACGGTGTTTTCTCACAACTTAATGCATTTCAAAATTACATACACCAAGAATGCCTTTCAGTCGAAGGCATATCATCCACGTACTGGGTCACAAAAACATTTACAAATAGAAAATTTGAGTTGTTTCTATTTTGAATTAGAAAATCTATCTAATTCATCTAAATAGTTGACAAACAAATTGATTTTTTTAAAAAAAAACTTCTATGAGGTTTGAACCCCAAACCACTGATCAGCAGTCAGACACGCTAACCATTACGCTAAATGAGCAGGCTGTCAGTGAGAGAACACAGAAAGCCTTCAGTGTAGTTTTCTCTAAATGGAGCAGAACTTTCATTGAATTCAGTGAATTCAGCGAATTCAGGGAATCTGAGAAATCACTGA
>JBCAUG010033020.1:0-10181 GCA_038406175.1 Haplosyllis leylae | reverse complement strand
CCCCCCCCGGGACCGGACCTGAGAACCCCCCCCCAGGACCAGACCTGAGTACCCCCCCAGGACCAGACCTGAGTATCCCCCCCGGGACCAGACCTGAGTACTCCCCCCCCTGTGGACACTTCAAACACGTGTGAAACTATTACCTTCCCCCATCCTTCGGATGCGGGCGGTAATAATGATAAATCAACATAGACAAAGACAGCAGGACCTCAAGCTCTGTTACTTACGTTAAATATTACCTTAACCATGATCACACACAGTCAAAAAAAAAACAAGTTCCTTACCTGGGGCTCCAATTGGGATCATCCCGCAGCATTGTAAACATAAACAAAGGACTCCATCCTTGTGATCCTCCCACATGATATGCTGCGGGAAGAAATCAAATTTATTACATGTAATTTGGTAGAAAAGAGTATTATTAAACTGCACCATGCACAGTGGAGAGTACAGATATCGTGTACGTACTATATTTCTGCAGGGGTTTTAGACCAGTGAGCAGCACTTTGTGTACGTAGATGATTCGTTTCCGATCGCCCCCGTCCTGGAATGCGGTTTGTGTTCCGGTGACGGACAAGGTTAAACCATCCGGTCCGTACTCCACCACCGTGTCGCGAGTGGAGTTCAAGGTCACCCAGGTCACACTCATCGACCCCGCGGCCTCTGATGAAAAATAATTAGATTTTTTCACATGTATGAAAACAAATAGAACCAAGGCGCCTGCTGTATTAAACTTATGTATAACACGCCGTAGAGTTCTGTCCCTATATTTGTCCCAAAGTTTCTACACGACCATTGGACAAAACTTATTTATGATACTCGCAAAGTGGTAGTTAATGCACAGAATTAACGACGTTGACATTTTGTCAGATACAAACTGGAGACATTTAGACTTGCATTTTCATTATTTCCAGAAAAAATAAATTCACAATACAGGATTACATCGATACAAATTTTAAATCATTTATCCAAGTCGCCAACATACCTCCAAGCGCCAGATGCACTTGTTCAGGGTTCGTATAAATCGGTGGCCAATCCGCCGTAACAGTCGTCACCGTCAAAACACACGACAGCAGCACAATTGTCTCCATTTTCATCACCGATTTTCTATCTGAATTTGAGAAAAAGACGATGAAGTACATTGATCTGCATAGTATATGTCCAATGGAAGGAATTCAAACCCTCACCCTACGTCCTGACCGACAAGTCAATGTTCTGAAAGGTACAACGCGCCACTTTTATTGAACCGCTTTCGAGTTATTCTGAGCGTTGGCCCGAAAAGAATCATCAAATAATGAAAGAAGTCAGATGAGGGCAACAACACAAAGAACATAACGTGCGCAAAAAAATTCGCCCATTGTGTTTGCAAATGCTACGTCTCGTACAATTCCTTACCAAAGCCAACTATTGTCCTAAACAAACCACCAACTTTACTTCATGTAGCTGTTGTCCGTCAGTTGAGCTTTGTTCACACTAAACGTCAAAAAGTGTCCGTCAATTGATCCATTAAAATCGCAATGGCGCAAGTTGAATACATACGCTCACTTCCTACTGCTAATATCTCTACGTAAAACAACCGAAAAAGCAATTCCATGTTATATAGAATTTTACTGTCTTCAATCAATGCCATATGACGCTATCAGTACTCAAAAATCTATTGTCAATATTGATTCTCTTTCTTGTATATTTTGAGCCCCTGAAAAATATGCACAAAGGCGTGCGGGTTCATTGTCTTTTCAGAAGCTGCTTGGGGCTAAAATCAAAGCGAGTTGAAAATGCACAGAAAATTTCTCGTTTTAAGCGGTGCTCGTTGCATCTCCTTTGCAGAAAAAAAAACTTGTTCACCAATTCTTTGTTAGAGGAATCCAATGTACATCTCTCACAGTAGTATTTGTTGAACCCTTTTAATTTGGTACTAGGTTATTGGGGCTATAGCTCCTGCTTCAGCTACCATCTTTATCTGTTTCCCTGGAGAAACATAGCTTCGCCCACTTGCACCATGTTCTAGACATTGCAATGGTTGTTATGGAGTCTTTAAGGTTTGCCAGCCAACTGATCAGAGAGTAAGTACCCACACATGTGCAGCATGGGCACTAATGCAGGTTCCCATGAAAACCCAGAATGGAGCCTTATAAATGACTGTGTACATAATATATGCCCTCCAAATGACTGTGTACACAGGAGAGCACTGTTAATAAACCATATCCATCATACATGATAGACCTAAACCCTTACTGTGCTGACCTAAGACTCTGGCACTGGGTCCAGTACCTCTATAATCTAGCCATATGTGCTTTTTAGTTGTCTTTAGTTAAAGTTGTACACCAATTATTATTATTACTAGATCAGAAGCACCCTGTGTATAAGAGTACCATGAGTGAGACGAGTAAATTGCTGTGCATGGGTCATATATACCCACAAAAAAGAGAAGCAAGCCATATTTCAGCACAATTACAGATCTCCATAACTGAGTTAACGATCATATTTGTTGATGGAGGGTTCTCAGTGATGGTTCCCCAACATAGATTGATCATTTACATAAACCAAGCAAATGGCCTATCTTGATTGTACTTGGCAAGCCAAGGTGCACATTGGTTGCTACATAACAGGTATTCACTGCTTAGAAAACTATTGATCTGAGCATTCATCCACTGTCAATGTAAAATCCGAAAGGTGACCAATGAGAACAAAGTCTCCTTATAAAAACTCACCATAAACAATCTCCGTGGATCATGGCTTGCCACATACAATGTGATGGTTGAGTTCACCACTCAGCATCTGTATTATCAACGAGTTGTTAATAGCAAGTGTTGAGTTGAGTTACTGGCGTTACATCACCATGAAACCATCATCAACCAGTATGAATGTGCGGAAATTCTGACAATGAGATTTGTGCATCCGTTACGACGTCTTAATTAACCTTTTAAACCACGGTATCGTCGCCCTGGGGTGATGATTCCTTCTACTTTGTGTGTACGTTCCAGAATACATGTATACGCATTTAATACTTACCGATAAGGCTTGTTAAAACACTTGCGTAACCACAAGATCAAGATATACTTACCATTCCAACAATCCCTCAATATCCTCGAGCCTTCCAAAGGCTCCAGTACCCGAAGTCTCCAGTTACCTACAGATCTAGTATTGGTCTTTGACTAAGTATCCTGAAAATTAAAATTTTCAGTTGAAATGTTTTTTTCTGTGCAGGAAACCAAAGTCACATGACTTATGGTTCAAGAGGTACTGAAAGGGTAACGTTTGGATCTTTCGAAAAAACAGGCAACTGCAGAGCTGCCCTCTTTCGTTCTCAATAGCTTTTACTGTGGGCAATATTCTGCGCGACAACTTGTAAACATGAACAACAACGAGGAACGAAAGAGGAAGGAGAATTTCACTGCACTATCTCTTCATGTTGTTTTAAGAGAAACTGTGCTAGGTTTGTGTGAATCTAGATGGATATTTCTATAGATTGGTCTGCAAAGTTGTTACTTTCTATCTGTTCTTAGATCCAAAGTGTATCCTTAGAACTTGCCTCTGAACTTCGAAAACAAGGGCAAAGCAAAGGAAGTTTATTTCTACTATAACTTGTTCCTTATTGTTCTCGAAATCGGTCAGTTTAAATAAACTCTAAACGGTGTGATGTCTCAACTAATTGTTTGGGGGCGGGGCGGGGGACGGTAAATTAACTAACACGAAGCGAAAAGAAATATCAAATCATTGCATACCAATCTCAGATGTATGACGCTAAATAAGGGTGCATTTACACTGACGATGTCAACGCACAATGACAAAAAATAATATTCATTCCAAATTTTCAGATTTATGAATAAATATAATTTTGTGGTTCTATATGCTTTTTACTTTATTACCGCCCGCGCACGTAGTAAATCTACGACGGGAAGGTAATATTTTCACAGACTGAGTCTGTCTGTCCATAGCATGGGGGTTGTTCCCTGGCCAGGACTGGGGTACCCCCCGGCCAGGACTGGGACCCCCCTCCAGCCAGGGATGGGGTACCTCCCCCTCCCCAGGAATAGGACAGGAGAGTGAGCAAGTACCTTGCTGCGCGGCGGCGACATGCCTCTTGCGTTCACGCAGGAGGACTTTCTAGTTTATAAAAGTTGATATATTTTAATTATGTTGATTGCTATGCTTTCGTTTCTTTTTAATTTAAATACTCTCATTGGAAAACGTTCAGAACAAATATTGATCTACTATTACTCTAGGTTATGTCTTCTGGACTCTGTACCAGGCATTGCCTGCAATGATATGGTTCTATCCCCTCAACGAACTCGAAATCACAGGTAGACTTTCTTCTTTACGATTGAATTCAAGTTAATTTTCATTTGCTTCAACTCATGAAAAGGGATTTACGACGACATTTCTTTGTGGCACACTTAATCGGTTACGACGTATTTTCCAGGTTACGAAGCCTTCGCTGTTGTGTACTTAAGTCCGGTTATTCTCAGTGTTGGTATAGTACGAAGAGTATTTCAGACACGATGGGTGCTTGCATTATGCAGACTGCTGATGGTTGCGTCATTGGCATCGTTTCAGGTTTGTTTATCGGTGTTGTTAAGACAAGTGCCTGAACCGAATGATCATTTTTCAGCACAAATACATTGAATAAAAAGTAAAAATATGCTCTGTGAATTCGACACCGATTTACTATTATGCATTAGATTCTCAAAAGTTAAAGTTTTGTTGAGTGCAAAGTAAGGTTATAATTTCAGTTGTAATCTCTTTAGTACGTTGTTGTAAAATCTACGACGAAAATGAGAATAGTTGACATTTGATTTTAAGGCTGGAGCTACTTTGCGACGGTTGGTTGTTCTAGCGTTAGGCTGTTCGTTTAGTATGCTAGTTTTTACATGTACATTGTGGAATGGTAACGCTAAACAACGGTGAGTGAAATTTCGTTTCAAGTGTGTGTACTTGTGTTGATACTTCAGAGGTCGTTAATGAATGTCGTGGATGAATTGTCAAGATTGTTAAGTCATCTCAGCAATTCAGCTTATTTAGGACGATTATTTTTGAAAATCGTTACACATCTAGTCACTCATTTTCTCTTCTAATTTCAGAAATGTATCTTGTTGGGGTCTGTTATTAGGTCTAATAGCTTTTGTTAGTAGTCGAATCTGGTTCACATCATTCGTCCCTGCATATTCCACCTATACATGGAACTCGGCTGTGATAGCCATTGGTGCTGCTGCTACAATTGACAAAATTATTTCAGGTAAATTTCCCACGTGAGGCATCAACATGGATGGTCAAAAGATTATCTTGTTTTTTTTTTTTCAGATGGAAAAAAGGTTTTCAAATTCATTATTTGTAAATTGAGTTTTGTACATATGTATTGACTTACATCGTTTTTGTTTTCTTCAAATGATTCACTGTTTTTGGTGTATGCACAGGAGACGATTCACTTCTCAAGCCTTACATTCCGTCGCAGAGTGCCTCAGGAAGGAGGGGTGTTGTAGTAGGACTGGGTCTGGGCAGTCTTCTTTACATCACACATGCAATATTTGGTGAAGTTTCACTGGTATGTCGATGGGTTGTTCGCGGCTATCCAGATAATGGTCCCGAGCCCAATCCCTGGGGGTAAGTAAAAGAAATGCGCATTCACAGAATGCTCATCACAATACATTATTGGGGGTGCGGGGAACTCTGTGAAGTTCATGTCATTTCATATCATGTAATACAAATTTCTTCAGAGATGGGTGGTGTACGAAGATTTTCTTTAGTAGAAGAGTTAGTATCCAATACTCTGGGTTGTCGCTTATTGTGATTTCAGTTACATTGATTGGTTACATTTTCGTTGGATGAGTTTCATTGTGTAAGAGAAAACCACGTGTCCAAACTCACAGAATTATGCCCAAAGATCAAGCAACATACGAGTACATGTATTGTATTTAACGAGGAACACGTAAAGTGAACCGAATATACTGTGTTGCCAGGAACCAAGGAACTGATTTATTTGACCATTGTGTTTTAGGGCTCTTGTGTTGATCGGCTTAAGCTTAGGCTTAATTTTATCACACAAACGATGTCTCGCGACACACATTCTGTGGTTCTTGCTTGGTGCCTGTTTCCTCGGTGCAATTCTATACCTACCGGCCTGGAAAGGCTTCACAGGTCAGATTTTCTACCCTTGCAAGAATCCGTGTACAGTGGACTAAAGCGAACGCAATATTGACATAAATGATAAACAAGTTCTTAACTTTTGGAAATGCAACAGCTATCAGACAGTTATTTCACCCAGTGTTAATAAAACATATCCATCTAACTCAGATCAGTGAGCAAAAATACTCTTCCACCTGATCAGAAATCTTATTCCAATTTTGAGAGTGTATTGTCAGTGTTTTGTTGATATATTTTTTGAAATTCAGTACTGCTAATCATCGTGCATCTTTAGTAAAAACTTCATGGCGTTTTTAGCAAAATGTAGATTCTCAAACTCATTTCTTCATTCAGTGTTTGTTTTCTGATTTGAGTGCCTTCGTCCAATACACATGTTTCCATTTTTGGCATTCTATGAACGTGGACATTCATTCTTTCGTATTCGGGTAGGGTTTCGAAAACCACATGCAGTACTTTAAATTATTCCATTATAAGGAGACCTCAGTTCTCAAGGAAATGGAAATCTCGACGAAAATATAAATGAATCTGTGCCTGACTTGCAGGAGGCGTTTTGTTATCCGTGTGGACCATGTCAATCTGGCCGGAGATGATGGACCGGGCGACGTCGTGTCCCCCGGCGCGTGTCGTGCTAACGGCCGTCACGACCTACGTGACCGAGGTTCTCTTCTCCGTCTGGACCGTCGCCTACAACTTTGTGCCCGGTGGTGAATACACGCGGGAACACACGGACTATCTACTGGCCTTCGTTGCCTTAACTATCGGTCTGGCTCTTTTCACGGGTACGTGCACTTGGGTATTTATTTGCTCCCTCTTAATGGCTCATTCACACTATCTAATGCCGAGACCAGCACCGATACAGATACCAATGAATTGGTCTCTGCCTCTCAGCAGTATGAATGTCTCCAAACAATTCTGTACAAGCCCTTCTTTTTAATCGGTCTCATCATAAAAGTTGCAAATGAAAGAGACATCATTTACTGATTTTATTTTTGGGAGGCAATTACTGTCAACTTCCCCTTTGTACATCAAATTTCTTAATAGAAATTAAATTGCTTCTTTTAGGTGGTAAATTGCACAGGTCCAACACAGCATTCGCCGTTGGTGATAAAAGAGGCGAAAAGTCTCCTACTACCCTTCACATATCAGGTACTCGTATTTGATCAATAATGGAGACGATTAACTTAGCACCGGTACATAATTTTGAGTTGAAACATGTTTTAGTTCGGGTTTACTTTTTCAGTCCTGGTGCTACTCGTATTAAGTGGACTTGCTGGTTTTGCATTCAGGTATCACCCAGAGAAATTCCACCATCCCGCCAAGGTGAGGTTTTATGTACACTAAAAGAAAATAATCGCGTTTTACTGGAGGTGAATAGCTCCCAGTGAGGACGTTCAGTACTTCTGGATTCGGGTACATGATGTCCCGTCTACAAGCAGTAAAAGGTTATGAAGAAGCTCAAACTGTATCCTCGCAGTAATTTATTCTGCTGCCAAAAATCTGTTCGTTGTGACTCGTAATAAGCAGTACCTAATAAACAGCAAATTAATTTCGTCTCTGGACTTGATATTTTTTGACTTGTAGGAATTTCCGAAGGCCGATTTCAAGGCAGCAATATTCACATATCACTTTGGTTATGATAACAAAGGATGGCCCAGCAAGGATAGAACAGCTAGGTTATTTGAACACATGGGTAAGTAGGCACCGCTATCAGTATTGTGCAAAGGATCATATGAACCTGATTACGTACTACATATATGCGAGAAAGCATTTTACATGAAATCTTTCCTTATTTCCACCTTGATTGTTTCTTATTGTCTTGCCGTGCAATTCGCACACTTTCGTTGCAAAAATTCATCATGTGATTCTTGTATAACCGTGTCATTTTATCACTTTGTATATTACAGATGCTGATGTCATAACGCTCCTGGAAAGTGATGCGTCGAAGCCTTTTCTGGGAAACAATGATCTGGGCATGTGGCTTGGAGAGAGACTGGGAATGTATGTAGACTTTGGGCCATCCACAAGAGACCACACTTGGGGGTAAGAAATTCAGCATCTTTCACAAAAACATTATCTTAAAATAAACTTTGATTGCAAAAAATGCAAATTAAATACATGTAATACCCAATTGCCTTTTCTTTCAGGAACTTAATTTTGTCGAAATACCCTTTCGTAAAATCAAAACATCACCTGTTGCCTTCTCCTTTAGGTAAGTCCTTTGTCATCAGTGTCAGAATATGTTTGATAACAAGTTAGTGTGACCAAGGTGTCATATTCAAGCTGGAATCTATTTTCATTTTATCGTTTTATGATCATTTAATAGGTGAACTGGCACCGGCAGTAACAGCCACGATAAACATGACAGGCCATCTGGTGGACTTTGTTGTAACGCACATGGGGAACGATCGGGATGTCTTGGATCGGAAACTTCAAGCAGAAGTTCTATCAAACGAACTTAAAAATGCGTAAGTGTTTCAACCACATATGACTAGTCATGGATATTAGGTTTTAAGCGCCTAATTACTCAATCGCCCAGCTTAATGTCAAGCCAACAGTGACAACGCTTAGCTACCTAGAATGATTGAGAGAAGCAAATCGAGATTATGGAGACTAAAAGTATCCCGATTCAATCGATAGCGCCTAATTTTTGCACATTTTTTGCTGTGGACCCGGTTAGATTCTTCGGATACGCTTGAACATAGTGCACAAACAAAATAGATTTATTCAAAGAATTTGTAATTATGAGCCGAGGCTCATAACTACGAATTTCTTCGCTTTCATTGATGCAGCATGAATCCAGTAGTGTTCCTTGGTTACGTGACGTCATCACCCGGAAGTAGAGACTACCTGCAGTTAACGCGCAACGGAAACGTGAAGGACATCGATTCGACGGACCGAGATCGATGGTGCGAGTACATCATGTATCGAGGACTCATCAGGTATGAGATGTAATGTTTGGTAATATATGCGACGGCAGGTCATTTCGTAGTGACAAGAGAATACATAAAGTCAACTGATCTTAGGAGGTTGACAGAGGATTTTGAAATACAATTCCTTTATCCAAATACCAAGTAACTGGTGATATTTGTTGACACTTTTTGAAGTGTCGGTAGAAGTTAAAAGAAGACGATCAGAGATCCTCGTAGCTTAGTATTTTGGGACCAGGCAATGAGTGCTTATTTGATAGGTGTCGTTGATACCGGTTCACCGAATCACTAGGGAAGTTTCATTGCTCCTTTTATTCATGTTTGTGTCAGATACAGGTACAACTTCGTGACCAATATTTTAAGAACTATTATGAACTACAAAACGTTGTCGTCCCTTAAATCTGACAGAAAACATCACCTTCTTCCTAACATACAATTTTTTTTCCATGTAGATTGGGCTATGCAAGAATATCACATGGTGGACTAAGTGATACCGAGGTACAAATGGCAAATTTTAGAATTCCGGAGAATCCCGAGAACTTCGCTGATCATGATGTGTACGAAGTGGATCCAGACAAAGTGGACCCTGATGTTAGGTTCATCAAACAGTAAGATATCGCAGGAAATTAACTGCAGACCCGGGATTTCTTATGAGAGATGATCCCAACTATACTTTTTAACAAACAATCTGAAAAACTTTTTTTTAAAGTTGCATCATGAGGTGGTGGGACGCTGAGAGCACCACTGACAAATGCGCCAGTATAATTACTGCCCGCGTACGTAGTACGACGGGAAAGGTAATGTTTTCACAGGCGTGAGTCTGTCTGTCCACAGGGGGTCCAGGTCCCCCCAGCCAGGTCCAGGTCAGGGTAACCCTCCCTCCCCTCCCCTGCCAGGCCCAGGTCAGGGTACCCCCCATACTGTTTACTGTACCATACCCTCCTGTACCATACCCCCTGGCCAGGTCCAGGTCAGGGTACCCCCCATACTGTTTACTGTACCATACCCTCCTGTACCATACCCCCAGGCCAGGTCCAGGTCAGGGTACCCCCCATACTGTTTACTGTACCATACCCCCCCTGTATTGTACTTCCCTCCCCCATACCATACCCCCTT